>CAWUFQ010000124.1:0-108024 GCA_963921405.1 Cepaea hortensis | reverse complement strand
TATCACCAAGCTAGTTTATTTCTTCTCATAATGTGTCTAAATATATTGACTGTCTACGTCTAATTTCTCTAATCAACTTGAGGTGTAAGGTCCTTGCTCATTGGTGTTCTGTCTGCCCATGGTATTCTTAGCATTTTCCTCAAAAAACCACATACCCATTGTCAAAAGATATTTTTTCTCCATCCAGACTGGTCATTGTTCACGTTTCGAATCCAATATTTATAAATAGTTATAATTTTATATATATATATATATATATATATATATATATATATATATATATATATATATATATATATATATATATATATATATATATATATATATTCCTCTCCGCCTGACACTGTCAGCAGATTAGATCTGTTCTGGGACCTGTGAACAGTTTAGAATTAGAGCCATCTGGTCTCTTCTTCGGCATCGGATATTCTTTCTGTTCTTATATTGGTATCTACTTTGGCATATTTTCTATCATTGTAGCATACGCTACGCTACAACACCTTTCCTTGACGTTAATAAGGATTTCATTGTACGTCTGTGAATAATATCAAATAATGAGGGAATGAATATCATTCTAGACTTACTATATTTTCACAACATTCTTTACATAATTATGTTATTTAAGGTAACGCTATTGCGTTGTCTTATTTGCTGTCTTTATTTTATAACCTGACATGAGAAGAATGGGATAATTATATGATACATGTATACCTAAGCCTTTTAATAATTATTCTCAGCACCCAACTCCATGGAGATGTATGTAACAGCCTTTTCCTGACGGTGCTTATTCTACGTAAAACTCCCGGGAAAACAGGGAGTCTCCGTGGCGAAGTAGTCAAGCCGTTTGACTCGGGCTCCGAAGGTTTTGGGTTCGATTCCGGACCGCGTCCTTCGGTTCACGAGTGAAATTTTTCGGAGACTCCTGTGGGTCGTCGCTAGAGCCTCGGAGTTCGTGCTTTATGCGACGCTTTCCGCGCTGTGGAAAGAGACAGGGCCATATGGGATAAAAGCCCGGTGTAATGAATTCGAACCTGTCGACTTTTAAGCGACTTTTTAACCGTAAGGAAATGGTACATACATACCTATATATATATATATATATATATATATATATATATATATATATATATATATATATATATATATATATATATATATATATAATATGCCTGTAGTATATACACAAATAATTATATTATTTAGTTTGCTCTTTGCACATTTGTATAATTTACTTTTCCTGTGTCGCCATAATAATATATATCTATAATTATGTTGGTTTCGTTTATAGTTTTTTTTTTAATATCCTTTACAGGACATCGCTGTTAACACCAGCATCTTTCAGCTGTATGTTGATTTCTTGGCAAGATTACGCTCAGTAGTTTGCCATTGCTTTCTAAGCGGCCGACTCACATACCCCGAAAGTTACCGATGCGATTCGAACCACTGCTGATTCTCACCGTCATCACGTTACCTACGAGAGTATACGAGATTACGAAGAAAAGTCGCTAACCTCTAAGCCACGAAGCCGGCTTCGCTTATAGTACTGATGGAAATTTTGTTACTTATATTTTTGGCAGACCAGAAACATACAAGAAACAGAAGACCACATTTTTTTACATGCCCAACAGTACAGACTGCACTAGACACTTTAAGACAACTAATTGAGATATTCACCACAAAGAAGACTGATATGTACAAGGCAATATTTTTAAACACAATACCAAAAACCACAGAAAATAATCACGTAAGATTGTTAACTGCACTAGCAAAGTACAGGTATGTGGTATGGACCTGTAGAAATGCAGCAACATATAAGTTCAGAACATACACCACACATATAATACAGCACATGGTCCAAAACAAAATCACACAAATATTCAAAACCACTTAGACAAAAGGGTATATATATATATATTTCAAATTTGTCTATGGGATTTTGATAAGGTATACAAACATAGAGATACATCTAAATCTGTATTGGTTCGTGCATACATAGATATGTATATACATATACGTATAAGTGGGCATGCGTGTGTGTGTGTGTGTGGGTGGAAATATACACATAAATGTGTATGTGTATTTGGTATGTATATATTAGTTAGTCAGTTAGTCGACAGATCATCCTCATTGCACATCGAACCATTCAGTCCATAAGTGCTCGGATCCCCTCCTCAGCAAATCCCGCAGCGTGTAGCGGCTAATGATGCCAGTTCTGTGTTGGTTTATCAATCTTCTTTGGCTTCCTGCGTAGTGTTCTTGTTTGGCCACCCCTCTTTTAATTTGCTGCTCTCGCAGTCTGGCTATGGTTGTAGATTCACAGTCATCACTTGGTTCTCGCAAAAGTGTTACTTCTCGTAGAGAATTCAGAATGTCAGCCTAGTCCATGGCGCTTCCGCCCTCCACAGTAGCCTCACCTGCGAGCTTGTCAGCCCGCTCATTTCCTTGGACTCCCGCATGCCCTGGCACGAAGATGAAACTAAATCTTTGCCAGCCGAGACCGCTCCAGAGGCAGCAACCATTCTCTTCGGATCGACCCCTCCTCTATCCTCTTAATCATGTTCATTGAGTCGCTAAGGAAACAAGCCCTATTGAATGTCTGTGTCTCGAGCCATGTTATTGCTTTACTTACTGCCATGACTTCCATGGTCAGGCTACTTGTGGTTTCAGTGAAAGCACCAGAGACCTCCTTCACAATTCTCCCTCCGGCCCGAGCTGTAAAGGCCCATGAGCTTCTCACATGTCGGACGACCGACCCATCTGTGTAGATGACCGCGTCACCGTCTAGCGAATTCTCGAAAATCAACGCTTGTACTTCAGCATCCACAGCAGCCGGATTTTCTTGTCTGCATTTCCTATCTAGTTGGATGCAAACTGAAAGGGATGTGCAGAAGTCTGTTGGCACTTGCACCCATTCCTCTCCAGGTTCTAAGTCCTCAAGTGAACACACCTGTTGAAGAATGTCTTCGGCTAGACCCATCCACGACCGTCCTCTTTTTAACCTGCTGCCCTTCACTTTCCTAATTTCCCTATGCAGTGGATGTTGTGTGTTTGCGTTAACTCTGAGGTAGGCGCGTGCCCTGCAAACTTGTATTCTCTCTTCAATGGTTGGAAAATCAAGAAGGTAGCGCATCGCCCTGCATGTTGTATCTCTTGTACATCCAAGAATAATGCGCATAGCTTCATTCTGTATCCTTTCCATCCTTTATATCTGCTTATGGCTGAGAGTCAGGATTGCCATTGCATACTCCAAAACAGACATGACCAGCCCCTCGTACAGAAGACATAGATGGCGCTGCTCACAGTTTGCTGCCGCCATCACCCGCATCGCAGCCAAACCCCGCTTGACCTTTGTTATCACCTGGTCTATGTGCATATTATAAGCAAGGCTTCGATCAAACCGTATCCCTAGGTAATTCATTGCCTGCGTTCTTTCCACCGTCTCTGAACACAGCATTACAGTTGGTGTTGGAGTGTTGACAATATGATTATTCAACGAGAACCAAGTCACTGTTGCCTTTGTTAGGTTGACCATTGCCCCAGCTTCAACACACCAAGTACTTATGCAATTGAGTTCGGTGTGTAGTTCCACAGCAACCTCCTCTCTATCCTTACCTTGAAGATACACTAAAACATCATTGGCATATGACAATGTCCTGCCAGGTTCAGTGATCTGCTCACTGGTGATTCTCACTGTGTAAGCGTTGAACAGTACTGGAGATAATGGTGATCCCTGTGGTAGGCCAGGATATATTGTTGTTGATTCCGAAGTCCAACTGCCATATCTAAAAACTACTTTCCGTTGGAAGAGGGCTGCAGCGATCCAACTAAGGAGGGATGGACTTACGTTTAGTTCAAGAAGCTGAAACATTAAAAAATCCAATGGTACTCTGTTGTATGCGTCCTCAAGATCAATCGCTGCAGCAAAGGTTTCAATGCCTGAGTGGAAACCTTCATAGACATCATGGGCAAAGACTGCTGCATTGGTCCAGGTTTTTCTTTTTGGACGGTACCCACCCAGGGTAGGTGGGAAAACACCTTGCCTCTCTAGCTGGCTTGATATCTTCCTGGCAATTACCTTCTCCAGCAGCTTGCCTATTGTATTCTGCATGGTTATAACTCGATATCCCTGAAGTTTTGTTGTTGTCTTTGTCAGGCTTCGGCAAGGGAATCAGATAGCTGTGTAACCATTCCTCCTTGATGCTAGCACTCCCTATACTGTTGTTGTACATGTCTGCTAGTTTCTCTAGCTCATTGTCGGTACACCTATTGATGTCGTCCTATCTTATGCCATCAGGACCTGGAGCGCTGTTTTATTATCGTCGAAGTACAGCCTTGATTTTTTTCACTGTCACTGTGTCTGCATCCGAAGTGTTCTGGGCCTTGCATCTGTCTGAGGTGACCTCCTTGGCCAGATTTCGGCCTCCCATGTCTGTCTGGTTGCTTTGCTCAAGGTAGCGTTCAAAGAGGGCTTTGCCCTTGTCCTCGTCAGTCCTCTGCCAGATGAGGTCAGCACCTTGGAAGTCAGAAATGCTCTTATTCTTGACTGCACCACTCATGCTTTTATGTAGTCGCCAGAAGAATTTCAGTGATTTGTCTGTGCTTACTCTTTGACACACCTCTGCACATTTTTCGCTTTTAACCACCTTGACCAGTTTCTTGAAATAGCTTACTTTTATGTGCATCTCTCTTTCTAAGTGCATGCAGGGACTAGGATGACCAGTTCTGTTCTTCTTGGCATTTTGCCATCTCCTTACAGCACTACGCTTATCCACCCAAGACTTATCCACCTCGAAATTCCACCACGGTGGCTGCTCCCAGCTTTTTTTCCTGCCCAGAAACTTTCTGCGCTTGTCACGACTTATTTTACTCACCACATCTTGCCCTGTACTGTCATACTGGAAAGTCTTTACCTTTATGATGCAAGGGTGGTGGTCGCTGCCGTGGTGTCCTAGGACACCCCATCTGCCATGTAACAACTCGTATAGAAAGGACATGAATAGTCAATAGAAACTGGCAATGACATAATGAAGAGGAGAATAGAGTTAATCTCTACGAGAGCCTGATACAAGGGAGACAAGGCGAATAAGTGAAAACCATTTGGCAGTATAAAAACAGAGTGAACTCTAAAAGTTAAGAGTTCACCGGATCACGTGACACACAGCCGGTGACACGGAGCGGCGGAAGGAACTCCTCCTGTTAAGCCAAGGTTGTTGTGTGAAAAGGACGCAAGAAATGATTGCTGCTATTTGAAATCAACAAAGAAGCCAAGCTAACAGTGCTATCAGTTGAGCATAGATGTTGGGCGTCGAATTATAATATTACAGCCTGGGCGAAGATTATGGCAGTTTAAAGTGATTCAAGTTTCGCCTGCCGATCTGCCTGTTGTGGTGACTCCAGCAAAATGGCGAGCGGACTGGCGTAAGTTTGCCAATATTTAATATTTAACATTTATATTGTAGGAGTGGTTTGAGACAGTGCTTCTTCCAGACGATTGGGCTGACACAAGTTATATATTTAGTTAATTAGCCAGCAAATTAGCAGCTAAATCTATGGCGCCCCTACCCTCTTCTGTTATTTGAGCACGAGGGCGGCGAATGGCTGGCTGATAACATTCTATGAATAAACTCGTTGTTTGCACAAGGACGCTAAGTTGTGACTCTCTTCTACGTCCTGCATGTGATGGTTTTCCGTGTTGGTGTCCAGCATCAGTAACGAGCCCGTACAAAGTTGATGTATGGCACTCTTGGGCGGCTCTTAGACACGAAAAACAGGACGAACAACAACAACAACAGTGAAGGTCACCTTCGACGCCATGACTGATTGTAAATTGAAATAACAGGCTTTCATTTTCAAAAGATACAAAGTAACAATAGCAACAACTGCTCACACACAACGATTATTATCAAGATGAACAGCCTTGGCTGTGACCACGTTTGTGTCGTCAGTACTGTGGTATGTTATGCAACAAATGACTACCACTCAAGATCAGTCTTCTGCTGAATTGAATTAATCGGGACCGTCAACAGAAGCTTAACGCTCATAGTGTCCAAGAATACAAAAATTATCTGGCCGTAGGAAATTACCGCCAAAAATAAGAAAATAATAACAGCGGAGACGCCCCATCATCTGATGGGAAGAAAAGTAATCGACATCAGTTAACAGTCCTCACATTGACAATCGTAATCAACACATCGATGATGAAATTCCTCGTAAAATTGAATGGAGTCAGGATACCAAAGAAGTAGTATGCAAAGCGGTAACACCACATCATTTGAGGATCAGGAGTCAACCTTTCAAAACTTCATGGAATCAATTCGCAAGCAGTCCTAAAGCCAGGAGAGAGGTACCGAACCACCACAGACAGTCAACGTCAACGCCGGACTCATAAACAGGCCAGTCAAATTGTCTATTTGTGATTGTTTTCATTTTGTCCAGTTGTTCAGACTAGCTATGTTCGGGCACTTTCCTCCATGGAATGTATGTCTACGTCTTAAGTGTTAGCGGGTGGTTGGTTGGGTTACCTTTGTGCATGAATACTATTTAAACACAAGGGTACGTTCTTTTCTAAGCGGTAGCCGAATTATCTGTGATAAGTATTCTATAAATGTGACTGCTGCATAGAAAGCTGTATTGTTTGGTTATCGTTGCGTATATACGTCGTGTCTATACGTTTTCAGTGTCTCTTTCCATAGTGCAAATCAACATTGTCTGCGTTATATTTAGTAAATATTTCTGATAGGAGTTATCGTTGTCCTGTGTTGTTGAATAGTATCGACGGTGTAACACCACAACAGCGTTACACACCCACTGCATCACTGGTTGCAGGAGAATTCACAATAACTGAAGACATAGAACACCTCCTGTCTACCGAGAAACCTCTCAAGAACAACAAGTAATATCTTGCTAAATATCTCAGTGGAATTGGACACAATTACACCACCTTCTGCACACTTTCACAACCAATTGGTGCATACACACTTACATACATTTGTATTTAATTAAGTAAACAACACACAAACTAGCCATATCACTTCAAGATTTTCTAGCCATGGGCAAGGAATGTGGGTTGGTAAATCCTGACCTCTTGACATGGGCTGAGAAAAAGGTGAGTGAGTTACAGTCACAGCAGCGAGATGAAAGAGCGGCAGTCAGGGAAGCAGAGAGAGAAGCCAGAGAAGCTCTAGAGAGACAAAGAGACAAAGAACTTACTCTAGAGAGAGAAACTAAAGAGAGAAAGAGAGAGTTTGCTCTAGAAAAAGAGAAATTACAACAAGAAAAAGACAAGTTAGCCTTTGAAAAGGATAAGCTGGCAGCCGAGTTAGTAATGAAAGAAAAAGAAATAGAGGGAAATTTAAAGGTTAAAACACTCGAGAAAGATAGAGATGCTGAAATAACCCAAGCTAAATTAGCAGCGAAAACTTTGGACCCCATTAAAAGATACCGGGGCATCATCAGGCGATTCTTTATCAGCCTGGGTAACAAACTTTGACGCTCTTATGAATCATTATAAGGTACCGGCCGAAGAGTGGGCAATACTCTTCCATCGACATTTAGCCCTCGAACCTTTGAAGGTCGTAGAGGTCGTACCTGAGAATCTCAGAACAAATTATCAATACATCAAAGAACGGGTATTAGCGCATTTTGCTCTCGACCAAGCAGGTTTTCGTACAGCATATAAGGCTCCGTCACCGATGGCAAATCAGACCTTCTTAGACTATGCTTCTGATACATAATCAATTTTTGACAAATGGCTAAAGTCAGCGGATGTAGGCTCTGACTTCAATAAATTAAGAGACCTCATGTTGAGGGACAAGTTAATATCATCTGTGCCAGAAGCCATGTCCACGTTCCTGATCGAGAATAAATGTAAAGCATTGCCTGAAATGGAGTCCAAAGGCGAAGCCTATTACAATGCCCACAGGGATATTTTTGCAGAGGGGGCACAACCTGATTTAGCTATAGGGGCGGCTGCCAGATTCTCCGGTCAAAGATTCAACAGTGCAGCAAACAGAGGTCAACCATATCCTCAACAGTGGAGAGGTAGAGGGTCGTACTATACAAGAAACAACCCGCAAAGAGATCCATATAAGACCAAAAAGTGGTCTGTAATGCAATGCCAACGTTGTAAGAGACAACACGGGTCGCTTGAAATGTGCGACAGGAACCCAAACTATGAATCTTACATAAAAAATGTAACAGCGCAGAGAATAAACAAATATGCTCAATACAAAGACAACTTCAAATGTTTTGTATGTAATAGTTTCGGGCATATAGCCAGGCAGTGTAAAATAAGACAGAGATGGAAAGAAGCCAGCACTGCTTATGTAATCACCAGTAGCGACGCTGACGAGTTTGAAGACACGAATGCACTAACAGTAGAGACAGTCCCTGACAACACACAGTGCGACACTTGTAGAGATTTTCACGAACACGGCAACCTAGTGTGTGGCCATAGGGTGCAGATACATGAAGCTAATGCCGTTAGTATCCAAAATGGCACCCTCAAGGTCCAACAAGCATGGGTTAATGGATCGCCAACATCGTGTGTCAGAGATACTGGCGCATTCATAGTAGGGGTAGACCAGAGACTAGTAGATAGGAAAGACTACACAGGCTGTAGTGTTACCTGCAGAACGTTTGGAGGAACAGTAGAGATATATGATATTGCATTGGTCTCCATAAAATGTCCCTATTATGAAGTAAGACTCTGCGCAGCGGTACTGCTTAACCCATGTGCAGGTTTGATGATTGGTAACATCCCACATGTAACAGATTGTACAGAAAAAGAAGCAATACATTGGGAAATGAGGTGTATGCCAACTAACGCATGTACGAGAAGGCAACTCAAAGATATAGAAGAGAAAGATGAACAGGTCACACCACAGGTTACCACGACTGACACAAATACAGACATCAGACAACAACCACTAACATTAACAAAAGACTGTGCTGCACAACATAAACACGACATAACATTACGACCAGATTTCCACAAAGTTAACTCATCCAGACAGGATAAGCAAGGTATTGGCACAAGCTATAAGTCTCGCATAAAAGAGCTAATACCTTATCCGGGTCAACAGACAGGGTTCACTCTAATGTTTACCAAAACTACAACGCCTCGAGTTTTACAAAGATCAACTGTGTTTAACCAACATAATCAAACAAACACAGAGGATCTTTCATCTCTAAATTAAATCATCCAAACGAACCAACATATAACACAGAAATATAAATTAAAACTCACAACATTAGCCAAGACTAAATTAAATTTTATTGATAAACAACAAATAAATTCAGTAACACGCCATAAATGGAAGATCAATGCCATATTCATAATTCACATTACGATGCTAATAAATTTAAACATCACCCATGGTGAATGGGGCAGTTAACTGGTTCAAATGCGTGGTTAAACACATATATTCACACACCAGAGAATACATTACAACATGGTTGTATACATTAAAGTGTGAACACAGAAAGCAATTTAAACTCGTTATCACCTCCTTAGGAATAGTAATTATTGTCATGCTATTTCAACTATTTTCTGCAATATACATCTGTCTTAAAACTCTGATATTTTTCGAGTCCACAAACGCAACACATAAGATTAGAAACATAAATACAGAAAAGACATATTACAAGTTCAAGAAAGATGATTGGTCAACAAAATTTAAAATTTATTTTACTTCCCATTGTTCTGGTTTATTAATAACAAATAATGTGGAAAATACGCCCAAATTCGTTTATCAAAATTATAAATTATTAAAGCTACCAACACCAAGAAAACAAAACAATCCTGGAGTGTGTTAGGACAGATAAACGACTATCATCCCAGACTTCATTGACATGACAGCTACTTTTTTAGAACTACTTAAGAAAGGACAACCTGCAAAAATCAGATGGACGGACAAACATAACGAACTTCTAGAACAAATCAAAGAACTGTTCAGTAACCAACCAATCCCAAAATTACCAGAAATAACAAAAGATTTCATATTACAGACTGATGCAAGTTCTTATGCAATATCAGCTATCCTACTTCAACATCATGAAGGACGACTACATTCTGTCCTGTAATTTAGCAAAAAACTGTCTGAGACACAAAAGAAATATGCTGTGACTGATCTTGAATCTCTCGCTCTGATAGAAAGCATCAACACATTTTCTAAATAATTACTCGGAAAGAAATTCTTAGTGTTTTCGGACAATAAACCTCTGAAAATCTTTAAAGAAGGACATCCGAAGAATTCACTAATACATAGATGTTCACTTCTACTACAAGACCACGACTTTGACATCTGTCACATTCCAGGGAAAGACAAATACTTAGCAGACTTGCTAAATAGACTGTAGGTAACATCAACTAAAGACTCTATAACTGTACCAATCTGTTTGTATAACTGTCAAAAAGGAGTTACAAAGTGCTCTGAATATAAATTCAAAATTTCTGATTGGCAATCAATTGGCATCCAATAATTTGACAATTTATTTGCCTGAATTAAGATAAGTTATTTAAGATATGTACATATTTTTCACATTTTGTAAATTGCCAGATTGTGTGAATGATGAGCGATAACCCCACATAACCAAGTGATCTAGCAGAAGTTTGTGCTGGAGAAAGCAGAACTAGTAGGCCGATAGACCAAAGGAACATGAAGACATCTCAGAAGGCCTACTATACGAATGGAACATATTCTGCGAAACTGCTACACCAGACATCATCAACACAAGACACAGGAAAGTTAATTTAGAAATTTCATTGTCATCCATCCAGGTTAATAAACAACTAATCATCATATCATCAACTGAATGATCATGCAGAAGTCCAAGATAAATGTCATCTATCCATCACCCATCCATCATCTGAATATGACAGTATCCAGGATAGTAATATCCAATGAAATAATAAACACTTATCATGATAGAAAATGATACACAAATTAAGACTTGGGTAGAAACATTTAAAGAATAGTACATTACAGATCCATATCATCATATATAGACAGAACACTACAGTCAGAACGCAATACAGTGTTTAACAACAGCTAACACACATAACATCACAATGTGAATACAACAAATCACAAAACATCGAAACAACAGGATAGCACAATCACGGGTTCATAACGGAATGGGAGAGTAAGGAAGCATGAGAAGATAAGGTCATTAATGCAATGGGTGATGTACACAGCATCACAGTATTCATTCAGATGCTGCATTAGGTTCTTCATTGTCAATGAATGAATAGTATCCGTCCACAGATTTCGTATGGATAAATGAAATTTGTCATTTATACTTAAATATTCGTGGGAATTATAATAATGCATTATCTATCAGAATGAAAGATTGACAAAATGAGCATGAGAAAAAGAGTGCATGATAGGAATACTGGCAATATAGACAATGAATATGAATTCATAACTTTACTATATATGTATTCGACCATTGTTGATGTTATTGAACACAGACTGATATTGATATGCATTTTGATAGGTGTGTATACATTCACCTCAGCGTCTACAATGGTGAATATTAGTAGATACATAAACAAGAATTTACAGGCACAAAATATCATCTAGAGAGTCAGTAAAGAGGAAAAGTGTATTGAATATCAAAGGGTCAAAGAGAGAAACTATGTCGAGCCTACAAATCTAGAATAAAGAAACCTAAAGAGATACTAAGGCAGCAGACCCCCACATCTGAAATATGATGATCATGGGACAATCAAACGATAACACATATTGACAAGAGATCAGAGACAACAGAGTGAAATAGGTCTTAGATCATATACAATGGTTCCACATACAGGAAAAACATCCATGATAGAGAGGATAATGATTCCTCTTAAACACACACGTACCTTCATCCAGGGCGTTAGAGCTTGTGGAAGGATGGAGATGCTCATGCTTAAGCATAAATGAGGAACGGCATGGGGACGCCCAGATGACGTTTTGAAACTCATTGCACAGTTACGTGGCAGTACTCTGACACAAAAGAGACTGAACGTACACGCCGTCCAAGTAAGGACTAGGAAGTGCGTGTCCGACTTATACAATTATTTTTCTTTTCATTTTGTGATGTGTTTATCTGATATCATTGTATCCTATTATGAGAATGTAAAGAATTGTATTGGAATTAGATAAGATGAGCAGATAAGATTGAGACCCCAAATAAGCGATGTTGCTACATGTCAATAGTCAATACACCGTGCATACTGTCAAAATGGTTGCCCCATTTTGAAAGGGGGGTGGGGTATACTGCCATGTAACAACTCGTATAGGGAGGACATGAATAGTCAATAGAAACAGGCAATGACATAATGAAGAGGAGAATAGAGTTAATCTCTACGAGAGCCTGATACAAGGGAGACAAGGCGAATAAGTGAAAACCATTTGGCAGTATAAAAACAGAGTGAACTCTAAAAGTTAAGAGTTCACCGGATCACGTGACACACAGCCGGTGACACGGAGCGGCGGAAGGAAAGCCTCCAGTTAAGCCAAGGTTGTTGTGTGAGAAGGACGTAAGAAATGTTTGAAGCTATTTGAAATCAACAAAGAAGCCAAGTTAACAGTGCTATCAGTTGAGCACTGAATGATCATGTAGAGTCCAAGATAAATGTCATCTATCCATCACTCATCCATCATCTGAATATGACAGTATCCAGGATAGTAACATCTTGCCCTGTACTGTAATACTGGAAAGTTTTTACCTTTATGATGCAAGGGTGGTGGTCGCTGCCGTGGTGTCCTAGGACACCCCATCTACATACTAGTGAGTGAAGGTGAAACTAGCGCCAGATCAATAGCACTGTCCTCATCGCCTGGACGGCTTGCTGTCCTGGTGACACAGCCACTGTTGATACAAACCAGGTCAATGGTTTCAAGTGCAGTCTCGAGCTCATCCCCCTGTGTATTGGAGGATATGTTTTTCCATGTTCTGCCTTTAGCGTTGATGTCACCACAGAAAATAAAAGTTCTCTCGTGGCCAAATATGCCACTTAAGCACTGCCACTTCTGGGCGTCCATACTCGCATTGCGGGCTAAAACATTAACCAACACGAGTGCTATACTGGAATGAACTCTCAACGCCTGTATTTGTATATCGTCACTGTCCCAACTGGACATGTCTAGCTATGAAGCCACCATGCTGTAGCGAACGAGAATCGCCATTCCCAGATGTCGTCTGTTGTAGAAACATTTGAAGCCGGCGATTCGGAGTAGCTGATCACCCAGTCTCGTCTCCTGGAGTGCTACAATGTCGTTCCTGTAACTTCTTCTTCTTCAGCTTTCCGAGCCATTGAGGTTCTTTGCTGCAAATACAATCCGTCTACATTCGTCTCTCTGGTGGACCTTCTCTTGCCAGTCGTTGATTCCAAGTGCTTGTAGGTCTGTACATGTATTATCTCTCCACCGTCTTCTTGGTCTACCCCTGGGTCTACGGTCATTTATTTCCTGAGTGTAAGCGAGTTTTGTTTCCCTATTATCTTCCATTCTTTCTATATGCCCCAGCCATTGTAGTCTTTTAGCCTTCATGATACCAGTGATTAGCGGGGACTTAAACAGATCATAAATGTCTTTGTTACTTCTTCTTTTCCACTCTCCACTTTGTGTATCCCTAATGGGTCCAAAGATGCGTCTTAAAATTTTGTTCTCAAAGGTTTGTAACAAGGCTTCGTCTCCTTTCGTTGTACTCCAGGTTTCAGAGCCATACAGCACAACTGGTCTGATCAGTGTTTTGTATATTGTGATTTTGATGTTACGAGATAGCGCCCTTGATTTTAGTAGATGTTGTAGTGCATAGTATATCTTATTTCCAGAGTTGATTCTAGTTTGTATTTCTTCCCTTATGATGTTGGAGCAGTTGAAGATTGTACCCAGGTATTTGTATGTTTCCGTTCTTTTAATGGTCATATTATCTATTTGTATGTGGCCAGAGTTTTTAGCCATTCCGTCTCTTGAAATTACCACAACACTGAAGTGTTGCCCATCTGTTGGGCTTTTCCCTTTAAGTGAGTCAATATTTCCAATGACTTTTGTTCACTTTGCCCTATAATATCTATATCATCTGCATAACCAAGCAGCTTGGATGTTCCTCCAATATCACATTCCTCCTTTATCTTCCTTACAACTTTCTCTAGAGCCAGATTGAAGAGTAGCGGCGATAGTGCATCACCCTGTTTCAAGCCAGATGTTATTTGGAAAGGGTCTGATTTCCTGCCTTTATATGTTACTATATTATAAGTATCTTCCATGCATAGTCTGGTCATGTTGATTAACTTCCTTTGTATTCCAAATTCCTGCATAGCATTCCATAGACTATTCCTATGGACACTATCATAAGCCTTTTTAAAATCCACAAAAATGTTATGGAGATCTCTTTTATATTCCCAATGTTTCTCGGCTATTTGTCGTAAGATAAATATCTGATCTATTGTTGATCTGTTTTGTCTAAAATCTGCCTGGTAGTCACCTAATATGTCTTCTGAATATGGTTTTAGTCTATTTAGTAATACTGCGGATAGTATCTTATAGCTTGTGGACAGTAGTGATATTCCTCTATAATTTCCACATTGGAACTTGTCTCCTTTCTTAAAGATAGGTATCAATAATGACTCTTTCCAGTCATGGGGTAATTCTTCTGTCCTCCAGATTTTTATTATTAGTTCGTATAGCTTTAGATGTAATGCATGGCCACCTGCCTTTATAAATTCAGCAGCAATTCCATCAGTCCCAGTTGCCTTATTGTTTTTAGGTCGTGTGATTACATATAGGATTTCTTCAAATGTAGGTTCTTCAATTTGTGGTTCACATGTTAGAACCTCTTCCTGTGGGAAAATGTTACTTGGAGCTTCTCAATTTAGTAATTCAATAAAATATTCTTTCCATGTGTTGCACATTTCCTCATTGGTATTTATCATATTCCCATTTTTGTCTTTTAAACCATATGTGTTTTGTTGGTGCCCTCGTTTCATTGACTTCAGTTCTTTAAAAAATTTTCTGGATTCATTTTTCTGGTGATTAGTTTCCATATCTTTGATTATATTACTCATATATTCTCGCTTCTGCTGTCTGACTATTTTTGTAGCCTCTTTACATTCATTTCTATAATGCTTTTCCTTTTGGATGTTATTGATGTCATTTAACCATACATGTCTGGCATTCTTCTTCCTAATGACTGCTTCTTCACATTTTTGATTGAACCATCTGTTCTTTCTATGCGTGGTTAACACACCGAGACATTCTTCTGCGGTAGATTGAATTGTATTCTTGATGTTCAACCAAGTTTGGTCAACGCTTTCCTCCGAAGGGTTTTGCAGAGTTTCAAGTTTACATTTTATTTCATCTGTAAATTTCTCTTTGACTGTAATGTCTTGTAGTTTTTCTCTGTTATATGTTGGGTGTAATCTTTGTAATTTAGTATAGAAAGCTCTCTTAAGTTTTATTTTAAATTTTGCTCCAACGAGGAAGTGGTCACTGTGGCACTCAGCTCCTCTATAACTTCTGACTTGCTGTAACTAGGGTTTCTAAAATAGAGCCCCGTTGTTTTACACTGGCACAGTTCCAATATAGAATACGGATATTCCTGAGTCCTAGACTGTGACACTTGAGTCTAAAACGTCTCAAACCACCACGCTGACTTTGCTTTTTTCTGCCTTCGCGGCTTCCACGCCGCCTCGTTATGTTGACTGCTGACTGCTCGGAGAACACACGTTGTTCCGCCATGTTGAAAAAACGAAACACAGAACCCACACACGCTGCTGAAGATTCACTCAAGGATGGCTTCGCTAGATGCACGAACACCGTAGCACCCGTGCAGATCTTGAGTAGAAACTCCTGGTTTTACATCCTGGCACACCAATTAAAAGTCTGTCGGTAGTTCCTGTCGTGAGAAATATGGTTTCAGCATGTTGATATGAAATATCTTTAATTTTCCCTTTATCGATATTTCATAGTCGACATCTGATATTTTACGTTCGACGTTGAATGGCCCTTGCCAAGATGTTAGTAACAAATTACGTTTATCTGGTAGTAAAAGCAGAACTTTCTGATTCGGTTCAAGGTGTATTGTTTTAGCACCCTTATTTGCATACTCGCGGTACATCTGTCCTTTCCTCTCCAAAGATGCTTAGGCTATTTCACACGCTTTCATGATTCTATCTCGTGTGTCTGTTACCATCTCATATGGTGTTACTGATGTTGGATTTTCTGGTAAGCTAGTAATTAGCTGATGGTATATTGATAGGGGTCCACGAGGGTTCGCCCCATACACTAGTTCGAAAGGTGAGAAACCCGTACTTGAGTGCGGAATTTCTCGATGGGCAAAAAGCACAGCTGGTAATAGCGTGTCCCATTCAGCTGGGTTTTCGGCTGTTATTTTTGCCAGCATGTGTTTCAGATCCCCGTTATTTTTTTCTATGATGCCGTTACTCATTGGGTGGTACGGTGTACAGAAATGCTGCTGTATTCCTAACAATTTTGTTAAGGCTTGCATAGCAGCCAAAATAAACTGGGTTCCCCGATCCGATAAAATCGTTCGCGGAAAACCAAAACGACAAAATAAGTGCAAAAATACATTTACCACTTCTTTGGAGGTGATGTATTTTAGTGGAATTGCTTCGATCCACCTGGTACATGTATCCAGTAGCGTCAGTATGAAACAGTTTCCTTTGTTCGACACCTGATTCAGGGGTCCAACAATATCGACCGCAACACACTCAAATGGTCTCGAGCCAATAATGACCGTTGAACTTCGGCCGTCACATGCTTACCCTTTCTTACAAGATGTTGACAAATAGTACATGAACGACAGAAAATTTTTATATCAGAACAGAATTTAGGCCAGTAGAAGTGTGACAAAATTCTGGCTCTGGTTTTGTCATAGGCCAAATGTCCAGCAAACGGTGACTCATGTGCGATCTTTAGCACAGTTTGTCGGTATGTTACAGGTAACACCGTTTGCTGAATTTCATGGTTATTATTTGTGTAATAACGCATGAGAATTCCGTTGTGTATTCTAAAATACCAAGATGCATTTTTAGTCACTTTCGCTCGCTCACCTAACAATTTAAAATAAGGTGCGATAGTTTGAACGGTGCGTTGTGCATCGATAAATTCTTGTCGAGTATTATTGTTAGTAGCACCACAAGGTGTTAACAGCTGTAACATCTCGTTTTGCAGGTCAGTGTAGTGTGTTTGCGTTTCTGACCTTGTTACAGCGTTAGCCAGGTTCGTTTCCTTCCAGGCTAATATATCATCGTCAGTACATTTCTTTAATGAGTCTAAACATCCTAAAATAAGATTCGTGCAAGGGTCTTGCAGGATTGCGCACGTAAATGTGCCGGTAAGGAACGGGGTATTTATATGCGCTTTTGCCAGTGGGTATTTCTCAATTGTTCCGGAGAAAGTACGGCATTTGACAAATTCACCCGTATAATCTTCTGGTCTTACCAGATCTTTTCTCAGGCCAAGTAAAGTGCTGACGCTGTCCAGTAAACAGTGGTGTTTAAACCAGTGCAGCGTAGAACTTCAATTTACCTCTGGAGGCATTAGCTGCGCTAGTATCTTCGATGGAATATCGAATAACGTGACCACATTTTAATTTCCCCTCCGCATGAAACCTGTTACATGTATCACATTTATGGAAATCAAGTATATCAGTAACTACTGCCACACTTTCACATACATTCTCTGGTAGCACATTCTCAAGTTCAGAGTCTATCACACTGTCATCGTCAGATGACGTATCGATGAGCATAGCATTGTTTGCCTTCATCCTTTGCCTGCCCAGACACTTTGCAGAATAGTGTCCATAGCTCGAACAAAAATAACATTTAATAGCACGTTTGAACGAGTTTCTTCTATTCTCTTGCTTCTTTATGACTGTTTCTAAATGAGATGGATATGCTAGGTTCTTATCACACATAGAATAACTGGGATGATGTAAATTGCAATATCCACAACGTGGAGGTTTTTGATATGGCTGATCTTTCTTACGATACTCTTTTTGCCTATACGATCTATTAGGTTCGTTTTTTACAAAGGCAGTGATCTCAGTATCATGGATGGTGGTTTTAAAGATATCACGATTTGCAGAAAAGTAAGCTGACCCACGTTTTTCTAGCTCTTGAATGGATTCTATGTCTGCCTGTTGGAGGAACTTTGCAAACGGGGTAGGGACCTTGGATATTACCTTGTCCATTACCATTAGATCTTGCAGTTTATCGAAGTTTTCCCCCACTTTTGCCGCCTTAAGCCATTTTTTATATGTACTATGCACGTTAGAGACGTAATCTAAGAAGGTTTCAGTAGGTTTGGGTTTTAATTGTGAGTATTGAATCTGATACCCCGGAGCGTCAAGTAAGAAGTGTTGCATGATTCTATCGTGGATGTATTGATAGTCACTCCTTAGTTCTGTCGGTATTAATTCTATCACTTTTAGTGGCTCCCCACTGAGATTTCTCATGTAGATCATTGCCCAATCTACCAAAGGTATTTTCTGAGTCTTAAGTTGAAACTCTATATTCTAAGTCCATGCAGAGATGGAATCGCCTACGCTGTATGGCTTGATAAGGCCTTTATATTTGGAAAATTCCTGGCTCTTTTGTTTATTAGTGGCTATTTAAATGTTTGATTCTATCTCTAACTCATTCATCTTTAACTTTGTCTCTGACTCTACTTGTATCTGTTTTTGTTTCGTGGCTTCCTCTACTTCTTTCAACTCTTTTTGATGCTGCCTTTCTAATGCTCTTTCGTCTCTCTGTCGAGCAGTTTCCTCTTTGTATCTTTCATTCGCCCATTTCTCTAATTCCTCTCCAGTATGGCCTAGTGCTTTGCCTGCCTGGATGCACTCATTTAACGATGCCATTTTGTGATTCTATGTTATTTCACAATAATAATATTTCAATCTCACACAATAGTTGTACAATTATATGTTAGTTATTTACATTGTCGCTGAAAATATGAAATGGAAACAAACAGGTATTTTAAACTCCTGCGAGAAAAAACGAACTAAACATCAACAAACGTTGCACATACCTTACAAGGAGATCCACGTGTCGCGAAATACAGGTGAAAAATCCGAAATCAGAAGTACTCAATAAATATAAAAATGAATAATAAAATAAGATAAAATACACACGAACGCATACAATACGACACACAGACGTTTCGATTCTCAGAATCTTTGTCAATGACAACACAGCTAACAACGAGATACAGCAAACGAAAGACCACAATACACTAACACACGATCTATAACTTAGCCACGTGAGGCCGGAAAGGTGACTTGGCCAGCTGAATTAAAAATGGGTTGCCAAAAAGGATTGGAGTAGCCAAAAATATGTGAACAGTCTGCTATGAAAATATAGGAAAGTGAGGACAATTAAGTTATATATGGGGGGGGGGAGGGGGGGAAGGGGGGACAGCATAGTAATAGATAGTGTGAACAATTAGGGAAGATGCCACAGTTATACTGTAGCATCCACAACCGTATTAATTCCGACTGGGTGGATGCATCCCAGATTGTTGATTAGTTGGCATTCAATTTTAAGTCTGACGCCGCTATTGGAGAAGCAAGGTTTTAGTGCGGTGACACATGCATCGTCGGCTCCATTATGGTTGAAGGAATTGAAATGGTTGGAGACAGGTTTGTCAGCGCCCTGATTGATGTCCCTGAGGTGTTCCCTGAAACGATCCGCAAGACGTCTGCCCGTTTGGCCATTGTATTTCATGTCACATCGTTTGCAGATGATAACATAAGTCAGATTGCGGGATGTGCAAGTGAAAGAATCTTTCAAGGTGAAGGTACCTCGGGGAAATGCAATCTCTGGTGTCTGAACAATGTATGGGCATGTCAGACAGTTCCTACGATGGCATTCGAATGTGCCCACGGATGAGGTAACCGTGGGGAGGCGACTATGCACAAGGTGGTCTCTGAGGCTCTGGTTACTGCGGAAAATTACCCTGGGGCCATTGGAGAATACCTCACGAGTGGTAGGATCGGATTCCAAGATGGACCAGTGTCTCAGGAAAATGTGCTTGATGGCATAGGCATGTGGGTGGAAGGTGAGGATAAGCTTGGGTTCATTGTTCGGAGGTCGCGTATGGTTGGCGAGGGACATTTCCCGCGAGACCTGGGTTATGCGGCAGAAAGCTGTCGACAAGACGTCCTCTGGGTAGGACCGTCTGCGGAAAAAGTCCCGCATTTCGTGGGCTCTCTCGAGGAAGTCATTATCGTCCTGGCAGATACGACGAAGGCGGAGTAGCTGGGAATATGGGATGGAATCTTTGCAGCTTTTGGGGTGGGATGAGCTGTACAGGAGGACACCGTGAGCATCAGTGGGTTTATAGTACACGGAGGTCGTCAGGCCTGTAGGGTTTAACTTGATGGTGGTGTCAAGGAAATTGACAGAGGTGGTAGAAATTTCTGAGGTGAATTTGATCGATGGATGGAAGTTATTGACATAATTTATGAAACGGTTCAGTTCCGCCTCTGACATCTCAGTGAGACCTATGCCGTCATCGATGTAGCGTCGGTAAAAAGAAGGGAGAAGACCATCATAGCTAAGTTCAATCTGGTGTTCCAGATGTCCCATAAATACACATGCGTAGCTGGGTCCCATTTTAGTGCCCATGGCGACACCGCTGATTTGTTCAAAGTAGTGGCCATTGAACTCAAAGGAATTATTGGTGAGGACCAATTCAGCGAGTCTCACAAGTGTGCGTGTAGGGATGGCTTGATCTGTGCGTTGATCCAGAAAGAACTGTAGCGCCTTGAGGCCATCGGCGTGGGGAATGGAGGTATAGAGGGAACATACATCCATTAGGAATAGTCTGTATGTGTTCCCAGGAGTCAGTTGGAGAGAGTTGAATGAAAGTAACGCATGCGTTGTATCCTTGATGTATGACGGGAGATTCGCAACTAGAGGTTGGAAAATCCTGTCAAGAAACGCTGAGATCAGTTCAGTCGGGCATGAGCATGCGGAAACTATCGGACGTCCAGGATTTTTGAGTTTATGTATTTTGGGCAGCATGTAGAGGGTGGGTTTGCCCAAGTCAGAGTCATGGATGTGAAGTGAAGTGGCACTGGGTGGTAAGGCATCCTCACGTATGAGCTGTTTGATGGTATTTTGAATCTTCCGGTTATAGGAGAGAGTGGGGTCTTCGGTGCAGGGTGAATGATTATCAGGTTTATTGAGTTGAGACATGACTTCCTCGACATATAGATCTTTTTGCCAAACAACCACCGCACCCCCTTTATCCGCCGGTTTGATGACTATGTCCTGTCTGCGCTGTAGTTGAGACAGGGCACGCCATTCGGGCAGGGATAGGTTGGAGCGTTTCAAGAGAGGGAAAATAAAGATGCATCGTTACAATGGTCAGTATCAAAATTATTCGAAAATATACTCATCTAATCGGTTGGAAAAACTTGGCACTTGGGATGTTCCACCGCTGACTTCTATACACAAAATGATCGACTTGATTGGAGAACTGACACTTCTGTTTAGTAGAGCATCAATACTTTAGAAAACATGTCTATGCTACAAATACATGTTCATCTTTCATGCGGCTGATCAATAACAAATGCGATTTGGATAATGAAAAATGATGTTAATGAATGAATGATATGATAGTATCGATGATTGTCATGATTTGTAAGATGAATCGTCATATGAGTGTCACTGTCGTCTTGTCTTCACTTTCCTTCTGGTTGGTATAACTACGCTCTATTGATTCCGTTTAGTAGCTAATATACTCTTAAATGCAATGAATGATGACATTGATGGCTGTATCACACAAAATGAAATGTACGATGGTGTGCTTGATAACTTTGCAACATATTTGTACATATATTCATTTAACCAAATTCATCAACATTTGCTATCACTTTTCACAGAATTACACAATTTCTAAATTATTTTCTCTTAATTGTGGTTCAAGTTCCACAAATGGTACTTTTTAAAGTATTTTGGTGTCCATTCCCGAAAAACAATCTATTTCAAACATTATATAATAAATAATTCACGTTTGGGTAATTTTAACACCACAAAATCAATTTAGAGTCTTTAGACGTTGGTTCAGAAAACTTCTGACACCAAATGGGTCCTGCCTGTCAGCAACCTACTTGCAACAGGTAATTCAGGACTCCCTACTTTTGCACGACACGAATCAATAACTCTTGTGGTTTGCAAAAGGATACATTTTTATTTAGAGCTGATTACATGCAAGCTCTGCGAGCGGAATACTTCATGGATAATCAACAACATGGTATGTTTCACAGATGCATTGAAGAGGTGAAAATAATGATACTATTAACTAATTGGAATCTAAAGCCTAGCTAACACTATTGGCGATAAACTAAATAAGGTTCCTAGCGAACACGTCTGCTCTCTATCTGTCCTTGTCCCAGTCTCCGGCACGCTTCTAGTTGCGCGTTGAACCACGGACATTCAGTCCTCCGTGCGCTGGCGAGTTTGCGTGCGTAGAGTCCCAGCACGCTTGGTAAGTTAACTAAAGTAACTGGTATTCTCCAGTTACTCGTCGAGAGGCGAGTTCCCTATACTCTTGGGAAACCCTCGCTCATAAGCACTCAATGACCTCTTAGTTGACACGAGTGTGTCCTGTTGTCAAGCTAATTATAGTGCCTGTGTCTCTCCTGTCTGGTGTTCTCTGTATAGCCCCGTCTTAACTCTCTAAGCTCCTGTGTAGATCTTTGACACTCCTGGCACCAGAAGGGAGACCTGTATGCAGGATATCGTCACTGGAGATCTTCATGTACGACACTACCCTCCTGGCACCAGAAGAGAGCCCTGCCCGCCGCATACCTCAACGTCTTGGATTTGTAAAGAATCGTTTTCATTACACATGGCTATCTCCATAAGTGCTCCAGCCTCCTCCCGTAGATAATGCAAGGATACATTTAGTACTGCTACTTGTTGTTGGTGCGTATACGTGTATAATATTTACATCTATTGGTTTGCCTTTCATTTTGACCATAATAACTCTATCTGAAATACACCAGTAACCATTAATTGACTTGGCTGTTTTTTTTTTAATCATATAGTAGCCTTACTCCTTTCTCGTGTGTATCCCCTTCAGAATAAATTAGTGTTTGTCAGTTGTAATTTTGCCCGACCCCTTCCATCTCATCTCACCTACGCCTAGAATATTCTTCATTTTCATACTTTCTACTTCTCTTATCACATGTTTCAGCTGTCCCAGCTCAAGTAATGTCTTAACATTTCATGTTCCTATTTGAAATTTATTTCCCATTTTAAAGTTAGTTCTTAATTTACATTTATTCGTTATGATTTTGCCATGAAAAGATGGATGACGGTCTCATGTCACCTGTGGATCATGATTGTCCCTAACGGACGAGGATGTCCTAAGATAGCTATTAATGTCGTTCACTGCCTCTGATATGTGACTATTCATGAAATCTTGGGAAGATAATTTAATGGTTTCCCCTTGACGTCCACATCCACATGGGGGTCTTTTATGTCTGCTTTTGACAGCCATTTATCAGAACAAGTGCGTACCCTGCTCTGCTCAGCAGCAGATGTGTCCACAGATCCCGATGGATATTCGGTCCCCAGGCCTCGTTTGTCACACCATTGTGGGTTCCCTATCCTCTACCACTGGGAAGTGCAGTTGGGATTTTCCATTCCTAGAGTTATGGTTTATGATGGCCAAAACTCTCCAGTAAAACTGAGCTATAGAACACGCATACTCTCAGTCTTGTCTACTGTCTACCATGGTTTAAAAACAACTGTCATCTCTGTTTGATTATATACCAATGGTTTGGGCATACGAATAGCATCTTCTTAAGAAAATCTTACCATTCGTAATTTACAAACAATTCTGTTCAAACAACTTCGGGGTTGGCCACATAAACAAAATGAACAAACAAAATTAATTTAAGGCAAGGGACATAACGAATTAACACATTAAGGGGCATTACCTAATCTAAAACGAGTTCTAGCATTTACAGTTCTAGTAATTACACTGCAATGTTCTCTTTACTTTTGTTTATAAATAAACCTTTAACAGCATTGTTAAATGTTTGCAATTATATTTGCTAATAAAAAGTAATCAGTATTTTAAAACAACTAATATATTACTTTATTACATTGTTTTTTGCATAACACATTTTGGTAGTATACTTTCGTGGGTTTTTATGCTTAATACATATCATTTTAGTAACTTCCAGGTGTAGCATTTTATTATATTTTTGACTGGCCTTTGAAAGGCCAAATAAACTGTGGATGTTATATTTCTCAGCCTTTTGGCTGATATCAAAGTTTAGTAACTGATCTTGATCTCGCCAGTCCCACATGCAGAGGCGGTCATCCGAATGACACACAGGGACGTCAGGATCTGATGGGGAGCGGCAGGCCCCTGTGGGAACCCCTGAGCCTTTATTACAAACAAAACAACAATCGTCTTCAAATTATCGAGCTTCGAGCTAAGATCAAAGTGTAGTAACTTCACTTGATCTGGCCAGGGTCAGTAGCAGGGGGGTCATCTGAACGACACGCGGGGTAGTGGAACCTCATGGGGCAACTTTGGCCCCTGTGGAACATTGCGCCATAAGTTTAATAAAATTAAGATTTTTTTTTTTTTTATTTTACACGGACATACGTCATTCACGTACATTGCTAGAAAACCCACTGCTGGGCGAGCTCAGAGCAGGTCTGCAATCGTCAGAAGCAGCCACATTTCTCCCCCCCCCCCCCCCACACCCTCGACGAGTACCTCGCTTCCATCACATACCTCACACTTCCCGGGGGAGCGTATTCCCCGGTGTCCTTCTCCTGTCGTGCGCTCACATCCTTCTTTCCAGCTTGGAGACGGTTTAATCGCTGGTGGCGGTTATCCCAAAATAACGTGTCTTGAGAAAGGGAACATTGCATTATGTCGTCACGACAGTAAAGTTGGAGCGCAGGAGAGGCATGGGGACACAAAAAAGTGAACTTTCTCAAAAAGGTTACGAATTAGGCACACAGGCCCGTCTAACATTCTATAAAAAAAGATATGCTGGACAGTTTGGCATCATGGCATGGAGGAATATCAACATCAGAAACCAGTGCCAGCACACTAGACACAAAGCAGTACGCAGACATGATCACCTTCGCAACAATTTTGGGATATTGGATCGAAAATTCTTACCATAATACATAGTAAACATAACACTTGATTATTATTAGTTTGTATTTCGTTAGGTAATTTAAATGTATTTCATAGGAGAATCTGTTTCATATTCTTGGATGTTAGTCTGTCTACACGTACACTCTCATGCTCATGTCTACCTCTCACCTGCCATCGTCTGTTATTAATTGATCTAGGTAAAAACACTATTGACCTTCACACGTGGCTTTCCATTCACATTAATTTTATAAAGTGGCTTGGGGCAATATTACTAGAGTTTTAGTGCTTCTTTTCTCCTGCTATCGCACTCCTTCTGTTCGACAATATTTCCAAAGTTTGAAAGCTTCAGTTTTATCCGTGGATTGTTTATTCGTTGTCCACATTTCTTAACATAAAATAGACGTTAGTCGTGGTACCAACTTCACGACAAAGGGTCACCCCATACTGCTCCATTTATGTGCCTGTGAAGATCACACAATATACGCCTCACTGCGAGAAGTGGAACAGACAGCAGTTCCGGCAAACCAAAAGCTAGCACACACGTACATGCATACGGCTAATGCAAGAATGCTAACACAACAGTCCGCCACTATAATAAAGTTTGTTGTCGATGGAAACAAACAGTCACTAGAGAACTAAAAGTTGTACAGACATTATTCTTACGGAAAATCCAGGTAACTATTGACATCTAATTTGAGAAATCGAAGTCAGATGTTATAAAGCAAGTGAGCTTATATATATATATCACTCATACTGAAACATTTAAATATACTTATGTTCGCACAACTACAGATAAGTCGTTCTGAACACAGAAGTAGAACCATCTGCAAATCTAACCATTAGAGAACTCCTGTCTGCGGACGACCAAGCACTACTAGCAAAATCAGATGCCGAATTACAAGACCACATGAATAGTCTAAACGAAATGTGTAGGGAACATAACATGGAAATTAGCACAAGCAAAACAGGGTAATGACTATAACTAAAGAAGAAAAAACAACAACAATTCAATTAAACAAACATCCCTTGAAACAAGTAAAGAGTTTCAAGTACCTGGGAAGTATTATATCATAAAATGGCAGATCAGAAGACGAGACCGAAAGTAAATGCAATAAGGCAAACTAACTCACTGGATAAATGGCGCCAATACTAAAGAACAGACATGTATCAATAACTACTAAGAAAGCACATTACAACACAATCTTCCTGCCAGCTTTATGCTACCAATGCCAAACCTGGACAATGACAGAAAAAGAGAAAAGAAAAATCACAACAACAGAAATGAGATTCCTGAGAAAAATACTCAACGTATCAAGAAAATATAAGATTCCATCCATCATATGCCATGCCGGTAAGCGTGGGCGGTCATGTTCTGCCATCTCACTCGATCACCAGAGTCGTGGATCAGCTCCGTGTTTCTGTCTCGACCATGCGACAAGGCCAAGCCATCCAGGTACTTTCTTCTAAGTCTTCCCCTTGGTCTGTTCCCCTCGATCTTACCAGTTGTCACCAAGTTCTCCAGATCATTTCTTCTCATAACATGCCCAAAAAATTGTGACTGTCTACGTCTAATGTCTCTAATCAGTTTACGATCTTCATGTGTTTCTTGAAGAACTTGTTCATTGGTCTTTCTGGCTATCCATGGTATTCTTTGCATTTTCCTCAGAAACCACATTTCTACAGCCATCAGATGTTTTTCAGCCTGACTGCTCATTGTCCAAGCTTCACATCCATATAAGAGTACAGGTTCTATGTAGCATCTCAAAACTCTTTTTCTCGTTTCAATTGACATCTTTTTATTGGTCAGTATGTTTTTCATCTTGCTAAAGGCTACTTTTGCCATGACGATTCTTGTTCTAATCTCTTCAAGGCATCTCACATCAGATGTTATTACTGTTCCGAGATAATTGTACCTATTCACTTGTTGAAGAATATTCCCATTTACTTGTATATTACATTGTGGTATTTCGTTCTTCCTAGTGACGACCATGATCTGTGTCTTTTTACAAATAAATTTTAACCCTAGTTGTTCACTGTGTGTAACAACCGCATCTTCTAAATTTTGCAGGTCCTGTTCATTGTCGGCAATCAAGACTGTATCATCTGCATATCTAATGTTATTTATGCATCGTCCCACAATGTTGATTCCTTCCATATCATCAATATTTCTGAAAATACTTTCGCTGTACAGGGAAAACAGATCTGAAGATATTACACATCCCTGTCTCACACCTCTCTTAATAGGCTGATATTGGCTTACTTCATTATCAACTCTTATGGCAGCTTGTTGTTTCCAATATATGTTTTTTACAAGTCTAAGGTCTTTTCCATCAATCTGTAGATCCTCAAGCATCCTTATGATGTTAACATGTCTCACTTTATCGAAAGCTTTGTGTAGTAAATAAGGCAAAGGTGTAGATCTTTGTTTACTTCTATAGAACGTTCGATTACGGTTCTCAGTATATACACAGCATTTACTGTACCCTTGCCTTTAACAAAACCACATTGTTCTTCTCCTATTTCAGGTTGTATTTTCCTCCTAACTCTTTGCATGATAATTCTTAGCAAAATCTTCGTGATGTGACTCGTTATACTAATTGTTCGATGTTGATCACATTCCAAGGCTCCGGATTTCTTTGGGTTGCAATAAATACAGAATTACATAACTCCTGAGGTATATTTCCAGAATCAAATATTGTATTAAACAGACTGGTAACTTTATCTATTCCATATTCTTCTAAAGCATTAATCATTTCTGTTGTGACGCTGTCTGAACCAGGAACCTTGCCAGATTTCATATGGTTAAGAGCATTCTGAAACTCCATCTTCAAAATTGCTGGTCCTTCATTATTATTTTGAGCATCATACTGTTCGTCTCTGTTATCGTCATAAAGGTTTTTCACGTAATCTGACCATACATGTAAGATCTGATCTTTTTCTATTATGACTCTTCCATCTTTTGTCTTTAGGCAGCCTGCTGATGTACTTGTTGTTTGATTAGTAAGCTCCTGAATTCTTTTGTGCATTAGTTTCGCATTTTTACTGTTGTGTTGTTCTTCAATTTCTCTGCAATTTTTCTCAAGCCATGTTTCTTTTGCCTCCTTACATAAGGTTCTGACTTTTCTGTGAATTTCTTCATATTTGGCAGGATTATATTTGTTCTGTCTTCGTGTTTCCATTAGTTGTAAAATTTTTTCAGTCATCCATGTCTTACGGTCCACTTACTTTTTTGGAATAGTTTTTTTCTGCTGCACAACTGATTGAATTCTTCAGCATTTCCCATTGATCATCTACATCTTGAAATAGGATCTCTAGGTCAGACAGCAAATCAAATTTGTTCTTTACTTCTATGTTAAAATTATCTTGTATTTCTTTGTCAGTTTTCAATTTGCACAAGTCATATTTAGTGTTTCCTGCTGTATACTTGAATTTCTTTAACTTTACACTCAATGTGACTATAATTAATCTGTGATCACTGTAACAGTCTGCATTTGGAACTGTTTTTACGACTGTTAACGCATTTCGAAACCTTTTGCTAATCAGGATGTAATCTATCTGGTTTTTAATCCTGCTGTCTGGACTCCTCCATGTCCATAATCTTCTAGGCTGCTGTTTAAACCAGGTGTTTCCTACAACCATTTCTTGTTCTTTTGCCCATTCTACAAGTCTGTATCCTCATTCATTTCTCTCTCCCAAACCATGGTTGCCTACACTGCATCCATCGCTTTGCTTTCCTATTTTTGCGTTGAAATCACCAATTATGATATTTATTTATGATTTTTTGCAGTTCTTCAAAGCAGACTGCCCGTCATTATAAAATTCCTCTATACTATATCTTCCTATTCTAAAATTCCTATTCCTAAATTCCTATATACTATATCTATATATATACTCTATAATATAAGATTATGAATGAAGAAATCAGGACTAAAGTGGGGGTTATAGCAGCACTATATTTTATTAAAAAGTAGCAAGTCAAATGATTTGGCCATGCAAGTAGGTTACCAACTAACAGTATACCACAACAAGCAATGATGTACAAACCAGAAGGAAGCAGAGGAAGAGGCCGACCACGTAAAAGTTGGACGGAGGGAAAAACAGAGTCCATGGGAATATCGATACATGAAGCCCATAACCGGGCACTCTCACGATGTTTATACTTCACCTCGACACCGCAAGGTACAAGAGGAACACGATGAGATGAGATGAGATGAGATGAGATGAGATGAGATGAGAACGACAGATAATGATTAATAACTCTGTGTTGCCAATGTTAAACTTGGACATCATCTGGACCACACACACAATCTATATCTGTCAGATGAGGGGCTAGAGGGGAGCTGCCAACTTAACTTTCTGATACCGAGAAAGAAATGGTGTTATCGGACAGATAGTGAGATCAACACCTTCAGCCACATATATCAAAAGCAGAAGTTCAAATGGTTCGGTCATCCAGTTAGAATACAATACCACCTGTTACTAGCACTGGCCATACCCCAAAGAAGACACTATTTCTCACCATGACCCTTGACGACAAGCGTTGCAGATGATGATAAAGTATCAGGTCCTTTACTGAACGTAGCGTCTAATCATGGCCCTCTCCGAATGGATTGTCGATCCTTCGAAAGTTTACCGGCCTCACGTATTTTGCCTATATATGTTTTTGAAATATTGAAGGCACAAACAGTAGATTGCACAGTTTATTGTTTGGCATATTTCTCTGCATCTCTTCAAGTGTCAGAAGTAACACAACAACCAAATCAACGAATTATTCAAGCTGAAATATTTGCCATGCCGCTAAACGTGAGCGGTCATATTTCCCCATCTTAAACGATCACCAAGCTGAAATCTGCAACACACATATTCCTACAGTATTTTACAGTGTCTACCACGGTAATTTTCAATGGAACATGAAGACTTTTTGTTTACACAACATTGGTTCGGGAAAACGAATCGCATCTGCTTCAGCACATGTTTTTCATTATTATCAAATCTTAGCAGAGAATTCAGCCATTCATAGGGATTGATTCCTGACCGCTGCTTTGATAGGCGCAGAAAATTGCAACAGACCATAGCTCTGATAAGCAAAGAGGCGGAAGTCTCCGTATGTAAGTTATGAAGCTAAACCTTCCCACTATACTTTTGTTTTGACTTCTTAATCACCATCATGTGCCATACCGATATGCTGGTAAATCATATTTTGCCATTTCCCATGATCACCAGTCGTGGAACAGCAATGTGTTGTTGTCTCGATTATGTCATGTGATCAAGCCATCCAGATATTTATCTCCTTCCCTTCCCTGTGTTCCTTTCCCCTCAATCTTTCCATTATTTTTTTATTTTCCTTCTCATAACGTGTCCAAAGAATCTTGACTGTCTACGTCTAATTTCTCTAATCAGTCACGGTTTTTATTTCTTCCATGCAGGACTTGCTCATTGGTTTGTCTGTCTGTCCACGGTACTCTCTGCATTTTCCTCAGAAACTACATCTCCACTGCCACCTGTTGTTGGCCAGTTTGTCTGCTTACTGTACAAGATTCACATCCACATAATTGTATATGTTCTATGTAGCACTTCAACACTCCGGTTCTCGTTGCAATCGACATCACTTTATTGGTCAGTATGTTTTCCATCAAGCAAATGGCATCTTTACCATATCGATGCTTAATCTAATGTCTTCAATGCTCCTCCCATCAGATGTTATAACAGTTCAGAGATAGTTGTACCGCTTCACTCTGTGAATCGGCGAAACATGATTTTCTAGGCATTTTTTGTTTAGAAATTTAGCAGTGGAGATTTAAATGCAGTTTCTTTCATAGGATTATATCCTCGTACAAAAGCTAAACGTGATTTCTTTAAATGTGTCTCTAGCAGTGTTTATTGGAAACAATATTTCTTTTTCTAACAATTTTCTACCTATCTGACTGCTCCTACTAACTTTAATTATCATAATCAAAACAAAATATTATGCACATGATAAGAAATCATAAAATGGTCCTTCGCTTGTTTATTCCCTTATTTATTTTTTTCATTTAGAGCATGACCAGTTTATCATAACATCAGGCTAGCACAATTGTTGAGTGGTGACCGAATTTATAAATAATTTTGTTCAAACAACTTCCGGAGATACCCCATGAACAAACGGAACACAAGCAATAAATTACGACATGGGACATAACTCTTTATAATCTTAAAGGTCATTTTCAAGTCGACATTTTCTGTCACTCACCAATTTTTTTTTCAGTTATATATGTTAAAGAAAAATAATCAGCGTATTAGCACGCGTAACTTTATTATTTAGTTGTTTTCAAAATATATTTTTATAATCTGCTTTCCTGGCTTTCCTAGAATAATATATAAAAATTTAATATCCCGCCAGTGTGCCAGCAGTACTTACAATTGTTGTTAATTTTTTAGCAGGCATTTTAAAGGTCATTCAATTATCACCTTTAAATAGCTTCTCAGCCTTTTGGTTAAAATGACACACAGTTACGTGGAGACCTAATGCGGTAACTGTCTGGCGAGCCCTTATTTTTTCAAAAACCATTATCAAATTATTGACCTTTTGGCTTAGATCAAAGTGTAGTCATCTGCACTTGATCTGACCAGAGTCACCAGGAGGGGTGGTCAATCGAATGACACACGGGAAAATGTTACCTCAAGGGGCGGCTTTGACCACAGGGGAACCGCTCGCTCTTATAAATACACAAATAAGAACTTTCGATACACGGACATACGTAATCCATGTTCACTGCTAGAACATCCACCGCTAAGCGAGCTCACAGAAAGGGAACACTGCAGAAAAGCGAGAACACTGCAGTATGTCGTCACAGTGGGAAAGTTAGAGCGGAGGAGAGGCAGAGGAAGACCAAGATATACAATTCCGTGCAGTTTGAGATCATCACATGGAGAAACAACCACATAAGAAATGAGAGGCAGCACACGAGACCGTAGTCTATGCACATACATGATTACCTTCACAACACGGCGAGGAATATAAGAAGAAGTGAAATAAACGATTGAAAAGTTTCAGAATGCATGCACCCTCAATTGTTGCCCATTTCATTTACAGGTATCACTGTTGCTCACTTGGACGCTAAACCCTTCCACTCCTGTCATTTTGCTATAGCTATTTGTGGCACATTGCGATTGACCCTTTAACACACCAACACATTCAAATGCTACCATCGAATACAACAACAAAAAACATGGCGATGGGGGGATAAGTATATTAAGAAACAGATGTAAATGTTGCACAATTTATTGCCTGCCTTATTTTGCTGCAACTTGTCCGGTACAATCTGTAGAGGTCACACACAACACAAAACAAAGCGAAACAATGAATCTTTCAAGCTGATATATACAACATGCATATTCCCATAGTCATGTATACTGATATATACAACATGCATATTGTCACAGAATGATGATAGTTTAATGATTCCCAGATAGAATTGGATGTAACACAAATACAAGGAAGAAGGAGAGTTAACCATTGTGTACTTCATTCTGAGATGAGGACGAATAAAAGATCATTGACCGACACATATGAAAATAGGATACAGGTACGCGCCGAGGGCAGTGACTCCCGCTAGTATCGGCCGACGGGAAAATGAACGGAGAATGATTTGAAGTGAAAACGAGCGATGGACAGAGGACCAGCGCAACAGCGGAGACGGTGATCAAAGGGGTTGGACACTTAGAGGTACCAACGTCGGAGAATACAGGGAAACATCGTAGAGACGAAGCAGACCGGAGCGCGGAGCGGCCGGACGTATACGAACGTATACGTGATTTCACTGAACTTTTGATGTTACGGGTACGACACATTTGATTGTAGATCAAACAATCAACGGAGGATGGAACACGCAATATAAATAGCTGAACATTGAGTTTCGGTTTAGTGTGTGTTCCAAACTGGGCTGAATGATCTATGCCTCCTGAGTGGGAATAGAAATACACGTCCCTAATGATGGAAAGAGGGGATATTAGTGTGTTATTCGCTTAGTGTATTTCGATTCCAGGAACATAGATGCATATACAAGGTATTAATATATTAGAGTATAGTTTTAGCATAGGAATATAGATGTGTGTGAATAGCATTTACCATGGCTTTCTATTAGTGGATAGTTTAGACTTTGGTGAATTCATATGTCTTATGCGGGTGTTTACTTCGGAAGCCTTGTCATTATGGCTGGAGAAGGACACTTGCATAGGTAGTAGTAAGGGGCGGACGCTTATCACTGGATCTGTTATACTTCTCCACAGGTTCCAATCTCCTAGTGAAATCAGAGAAGAGATGAAGAGTACTACACTTGAGCAAATAAAGTACCTACTTAGAACCAAAAAGAACATAGACATGTTTTAAGATGAAGAAGTGATAACGTAACGTCAAATACAGAACACTGTATGATCAAACGAATATACCACTAAAACACTTAAAAGGAAAAGATGTTAACCTGTGGCAAGCAGGGATACTTAAAACTACATACGTCTTGTATGCCTAGGGAAGAAAGAATAGACAAGTAAAAACATTGCTAGTAATAAAAGACAATAGGAAGAACTGTGACGATGTGGTTGTTTCCGATGTTGGATAATTACCGTCATGAAACAGACTCGGGCGCAGTCATAAACTTACGGGACTTTTATTACGGTACTGTGAATCAGTGGTGAACAGTTTTGTTTCATTCAATAACGGATTTACCATCAGACTCAAGCATACGGATCATCCAGGGTGAGCTCTGTCCTGTTTGATGTGCTGTCCTGTGATCTTGGAGAATGAATGGGCGAGAAGCAACACCGTTGATAGACATTCAGAGTTCATTCTGGCACCAACAATAGAATACACTATCAACTACGCTTACAAAGTCCATACATACACCAGACATAGGTTTTTATTAATAAATCTTTTGTTTGTCGTTGAAAGGAACTGTTGTCGGAGTATGTGTTGAGGGAATAACAGAGAGAGTGAAAGAAATAGATATATGAACGGGAAGACAGAAGGAAGGAGTGTAGACATAAGTCAGTCAATAATCCCAACAGAGAATAAAGTTGAAGATGTGCTTGTTGATTCCACATTCCTCCCGGGTAAACAAGTGACATAATTGGTTGAGCAGCGGAGTACAACAAAATACCCATATGACCTGGAGGCATAACAAGGGCATATGCATAGAGGGGTACCTGCATATTGGCACAGGCATAGCGGAGTACCTGCATGTTGGGACATACTGATTGGAATAAATATAAGTATATATTGATGACTTTTAATGGAAGGACGTCCATTGGATATATGGTGCCATTACATTTATGGTGGAAACATTTCATTAACGCTGGTGACTTTACAGTGAGAAAGTTCCAGACAGGGTGAATGTGGATAGGTAGTACGACACATTACATACCTAGTCACACGGTCACACGTCTACATAAGTCTTTATCCTATATCTCTTCTTGTGGATGAGAGAGTGGTTGTGATGTACTGTGTGGTGTTGTAGATTAAATATATAAAATAGACATAGATAAATGATATAGGTTCTAGGTAGAATATAATTCTATAGTGAGTATTGCTTTACTGCCTTGAAGTGTCTGTACTCTATTTGCGGACTTACCTTCTTAACTATGGCAACTCCCAAAGTAACTACAGCAGAACTAAGGGCCAACGGGGAGGCAATTGGTTTAGCTGGTTTGGAACTAACTGATTACATACAGGAACGAGAGAGGGAATTTCGTCAAGCGGAAAGAGAAGATCGTAAGGCCGAGTTGGAATTGAGAAGAATAGAGGTGGAGACCAAACGATTCGAAATGGAACAAGAGGCCAAGAAAATGGAAATGGAACAAGAGGCCAAGAAACTGGAAATGGACCAGGAGACCAGGAGACTGGGACTGGAACAGGACAACAAGAGGTTGCAAGCAGAGGAAGCCAACAAGATAAGGGAACATGAATACCGCGTGCGAGAACTGGAGCTCAAGACACAAACTAAGGGTGAAGTAGATGCAGCAGAAGGAAGTTCATCTTCACCTGGGGCAACCAACATAATTGGACAGGGTTACCATGCCATGAAGTTTCCCTTGGCGGTCTTTGATGAAAGTAAAGAGAAGATATACCAGTTTTTTGATCGGTTCGAGGCTATGGCAGTCACTATGGGACTGGATAGAACCCGATGGGCTCTTAAAGTATCCCAGGCTTTACGTGGGTCAGGGTACGAGGTCTACACACGCCTACCACCAGGACAGGAAAATCAGTACGAGGAATTGAAAGCCGCTTTGATGAAACATTATGAAGTCACAGCACAAACGTATCGGAAGAAGCTTAGATCGTCTAGACGAGAGCCGGGAGAACTATTCGCCGCCTACAGTCTAAGGCTGAAATCCTATCTCCAGAAATGGATGGACTTGGCCGAATTCAAGAGGGATTATGAGAGTCTCGAAGAGATGATGGTGGTCGACCAGATGCGAAAGCAAATGTCGAAACCTCTCAGAACCTTCTTGGGAGAACAAGGGGCGGAACGGATTGATGTTGTGAATAAGCTGGCGGAACGATTCGTAGAGGTACATGGGGAGGCTGCGGAACTCAGTATTCAAACCAAAGGTCAGGAGAAACCAGAGAAAAAGAAACCTAAGAATTGGGAAGGAGAAAAAGTGGAACCTTATATAAAGCACACAGAGGAGAGTTCAGAGAAGGTGAAGGAAGGAAACCAGAGCACCTCGAATTCTTCAGCGAAACGACAGTGGTCCGAGAAGTGGTGTTCATTCTGCAAAGTGCCATCTCATAACACGAAGGACTGCAGATCGAAACCTAAAAGTTCTTACTTCGCAGCATGCAAAGTGATTCCTACGACGGTGTTAACAGACAACGCTGAGGTCGGCGAAGGAGCTAGGAACAAAAAGGACACACGGAAACCTAGGAAGGGAACATGGTGCACTAACTGCCAGTCAACAACACATAATACTGTGGACTGCAGATGCAAGGCAGAAGACGCCAATTGCATAACCAACCTCGAGGAATCACAAGAGGAAGGCAAGGAAACGGTCAAGGAGATGGAAGACACTCCGGACCAAGAGAGGCCACCTGTGGTCGAACTGATTGAAGTCAATGGCCAGCAGGTTGTTTGTCTCTACGATACAGGTTTGGATGGGGAAGCTGTGATAGACGCCAGCTTGGTAAGCCCAGACCAACTTACAGGGGAGACCATAGAAATACAGCCGGCAATGAGGAGTGCTGTTACCATGACGCTGCCATCGCCAAGGTGGAGATTAAATCCAGGTACGTCACGGGCATTATTCCAGCTGCTGTATTAGCTGACTCCTTATTTCCCATGATCATTGGCACGAAATATGTCTTTTTTGGGAATGCCCAAACAGCCAGCCTACAAGAGAACAGTAGTCAGTGGATCTCAAGGGAAGGAAAAAGAGGCAGAGACACTATGCGACAACTCAGGGATAGGAGAATTGCATACTGCCCAGAGGAAGGATACTACGTTGCGTCCTTGCTACAGGAAGCTGCAAAGAAGTGCTGAGCCACCAGAAAGGGGACAGTACTTTCTGAAGAATCGACTACTCTATCGGAGAGCTGGGAGGGGAGATAACCTGCACGAGCAGTGGGTGGTTCCAGAGACCCACCGTCCTCACATTCTTCAGAGTGGACACATCATAGGCGAGAATCGACATATGGGTGTCAGAGAGACCTTGCAGCAAATTTCCGGCCATTATTGCTGGCCAGGAATGACCGGAGATGTACGCCGGTGGTTGAAGTCTTGTTCGGAGTGCCAGAACGCACCACCCAACAAGCGGACTAAGAGGAAAATAGCTCTTAAAGTGGAAGACAAAGTGGAAGTGTGGAGTCCAGCAGAGACCAATATACCCCAAGTAGGATGGAAAGGACCTTATCCCGTGGAAAAGGTGGTGTCCAAGAACATCTACAAAATCCGGATCGGGGAAGAGCAGAAAAATCTCCCTAGACATCTCATTAGGAAATATGAGGAGAGATCCGGGAGGAAAGCTTCGCACTTTAGGGTGATGACAGCCATTGGGACAAAGGTTACCAGTCTAGACGAAGACCAGAGATCGCCAGTACAAACTAGGAGGGCCTATGGGACAGTACGTGATAGGTCAGATTTACCCAACGACAGGAGGAGGGAAATCGCACGTCAGGGAAAGGACAAGAGGGAAACCTGCAATAGTAACCAAGTTCAAAAGGGGTGGGTAACGTCGGGAAAGGCGAGAAATACCCAGGACTCCAACCGAAGATTGACTGACCAGATACAATATCGCCCAAGATGGTCCTGGAAGCAAAAGTCCAGGAGATTTGGGAAAGACGACTCGGTCCAACGAGGACGAGGCGGAACATCCCCAGAGGAAAAGCCGGGGGAAACCAAGAGGACATGGAAGCAGTGTTACAATCAGGATGGGACGATCCGTCTGTATTGTGAGCCATCGCTTACGCCAGTGGAAAGGATGTCGACTGAACGTACAGGAGTGATGAGCCAACACTAGTTTCAGTCATGAGTAGTATGGTAGGGTGCATAGGAGGTCGCCTACTGGATGAGGTGGTGATCCATGTGAGGATCCAATCATATCATCAACACGTGATGTTCATAGCTACTTCGAGAGAAGCTCAACGTACGGTGGATGTGATGGACGTTGTTGTTGCAACAGGACTTCACAGTGGAATACATCTCGGGTAAGGAGAATGTAGGAGCGGATTTCTTATCTAGACATCCAACTCCAGAGGAAGAGGAATAAGTTGGAGGATCATAGGAATCAAAACTACATTGATGAAGAGTCGACGCGGTCAACTCTCTTAAGAGGGGGCCTATGTCACAGAATGATGATTGTTTAATGATTCCCAGATAGAATTGGATGTAACACAAATACAAGGAAGAAGGAGAGTTAACCATTGTGTACTTCATTCTGAGATGAGGACGAATAAAAGATCATTGACCGACACATATGAAAATAGGATACAGGTACGCGCCGAGGGCAGTGACTCCCGCTAGTATCGGCCGACGGGAAAATGAACGGAGAATGCTTTGAAGTGCAAACGAGCGATGGACAGAGGACCATCGCAACAGCGGAGACGGTGATCAAAGGGGTTGGACACTTAGAGGTACCAACGTCGGAGAATACAGGGAAACATCGTAGAGACGAAGCAGACCGGAGCGCGGAGCGGCCGGACGTATACGGACGTATACGTGATTTCACTGAACTTTTGATGTTACGGGTACGACAAATTTGATTGTAGATCAAACAATCAACGGAGGATGGGACACGCAATATAAATAGCTGAACATGGAGTTTCGGTTTAGTGTGTGTTCCAAACTGGGCTGAATGATCTATGCCTCCTGAGTGGGAATAGAAATACACGTCCCTAATGATGGAAAGAGGGGATATTAGTGTGTTATTCGCTTAGTGTATTTCGATTCCAGGAACATAGATGCATATATAAGGTATTAATATATTAGAGTATAGTTTTAGCATAGGAATATAGATGTGTGTGAATAGCATTTACCATGGCTTTCTATTAGTGGATAGTTTAGACTTTGGTGAATTCATATGTCTTATGCGGGTGTTTACTTCGGAAGCCTTGTCATTATGGCTGGAGAAGGACACTTGCATAGGTAGTAGTAAGGGGCGGACGCTTATCACTGGATCTGTTATACTTCTCCACAGGTTCCAATCTCCTAGTGAAATCAGAGAAGAGATGAAGAGTACTACACTTGAGCAAATAAAGTACCTACTTAGAACCAAAAAGAACATAGACATGTTTTAAGATGAAGAAGTGATAACGTAACGTCAAATACAGAACACTGTATGCTCAAACGAATATACCACTAAAACACTTAAAAGGAAAAGATGTTAACCTGTGGCAAGCAGGCATACTTAAAACTACATACGTCTTGTATGCCTAGGGAAGAAAGAATAGACAAGTAAAAACATTGCTAGTAATAAAAGACAATAGGAAGAACTGTGACGATGTGGTTGTTTCCGATGTTGGATAATTACCGTCATGAAACAGACTCGGGCGCAGTCATAAACTTACGGGACTCTTATTACGGTACTGTGAATCAGTGGTGAACAGTTTTGTTTCATTCAATAACGGATTTACCATCAGACTCAAGCATACGGATCATCCAGGGTGAGCTCTGTCCTGTTTGATGTGCTGTCCTGTGATCTTGAAGAATGAATGGGCGAGAAGCAACACCGCTGATAGACATTCAGAGTTCATTCTGGCACCAACAATAGAATACACTATCAACTACGCTTACAAAGTCCATACATACACCAGACATAGTTTTTTATTAATAAATCTTTTGTTTGTCGTTGAAAGGAACTGTTGTCGGAGTATGTGTTGAGGGAATAACAGAGAGAGTGAAAGAAATAGATATATGGACGGGAAGACAGAAGGGAGGAGTGTAGACATAAGTCAGTCAATAATCCCAACAGAGAATAAAGTTGAAGATGTGCTTGTTGATTCCACATTCCTCCCGGGTAAACAAGTGACACATATTCCCATAGTCATGTATACTGATATATACAACATGCATATTCCCTCAGTCATGTATACTGATATATACAACACGCATATTCCCACAGTCATGTATACTGATATATACAACAGCCATATTCAAAAAGTCATGTATACTGTCCACCATGGTAGAATGTATATGACTATCATCTCTTTTTTTTTACACGCCAATGGTTTGGTCATACGAATAGCATTTGCTTCAGTAAATCTTACCATTCGTTCTTTATGTGTGTTAAACAGGTACTAAATTATGCATTCTATTAGGGAAAAAAAGTATTAACAACAGAATGAGCCGGAGGTTCAAGGGTCAGTACAAGATGGCAAACATTGATTATATTATCTGAAAGAAGTGCAATCACGTCTATCTCGACGGCTTCAATAAATTTCTCGTTCACAATGTCAAGGACTTTGAAGAGCTATTGATGCAGAACCACACAATCTTATCTGAGATTGCACACAATGTCTGCAGCAGGAAGAGGATAGCTATTGCTGAGCGTTCCCAGCAGTTGGCCATCAAGGTGATGAACCCCAGTGCTCGCCTCTGACCCTAGGAGGATGAGAAAATTAATCGTTTGTTTACATAATAAATGTTATAACATATTAAATATTATACATACAGCGAATATTGCAGAATAGGCAGAGAAATCGAAATCAGATGGCATAAGGCACGTACTCTTTTATAGCAACTACCACACACATTGAAACATTCAAATATACCTGTATCAGCAAAAAGACAGATAATAAATAGCATATTAACACCAACTCTATGCTCCGATGGTTCGCAGAGAATACCCCAATGACAGACCTGGATTCGTGACCATTGCTTCGACAAGCAAAGAAAACAGCATCCTCACATTGACTAGATCAGCAAAGAATACAGCACCCGCACATTGCCAAGCTAAGCAAAGCAAAGGGGAATGTCGTATCGAAGTGGTTACGCCGTCTGCCACGGGCCCGAGGGTTTGTCTTTTTCAAAACCGGACTTCGTCTTTCGGTTCACTATCGAAATTTTCTCTGAGGCTTCTGAGGGTTGTCGCTGGAGCTACGGAGTTCGTGCGAATAAAGTCGATCTTCTCGGTTTTGCGTCCTCTTTGAATGCATCCTTACAATACTTTTTTTTTTTTTTTTTTGAAACACGTCATCAGTGGGAACTCTATAAAGCAAAGCCTTAGTACTTTTCATTTCTTTTGGTTTCTTTGTCATCATGTTTCATGTAGATAATCATGTTCGGCCATGTTTCACCATCTCACACCATCACCAGAATCGTGAATCAGCTTTGTGTTCTGGTCTCGATTATGTCACGTGGTCTGACCAAACAGATATTTATATCTCTGTCTTCCTTGTGTTCTTTCCACAACCATCTTGTAAGTTGTTACTAAATTGTCTAGTGTTGTTTTGTTTTGTTTTGTTTCCTTGATGAAAAACGTGCCCTAAATAATCGTCTCTGTCTCTCCATGGTAATCTTTGCATTTTCCTCAGAAATTACATCTCCACTGCCAACAGATGTTTATTAGCTTTTCTGATTATTGTGCACGATTCACATACATATAATTGTACATGATATATGTAGCAGTTCAACAATCTTCTTCTAGTTGCAGTTGACATCTCTGTATTGGTCAGTATGTTTCCCATCATGCAAAAGGTAACAGACTGCCACTATTTACGTTAATTATCATATTGAAAACTAAATACTATGCACATGAAAGAAATCATAAAATTGTACTTATCTTGTTAATTGTTTTATTATTATTTAGAGCATGTCCAGATTATCATTACAACAGGCTAGCATAATTGTTGAGTGGTGACCGAATTTATAAATATTCCTGTTATGTAGAAACCACGTAAACATAATCAACAAAAAATTAAAGCATGGGACGTAACAAATTAAGTTTTTAAGGGACATTACCTAACCTAAAGATATTTCTAACATTTACATTTCTGGCAATTACTTTGTTAATTTTTCCTTAATTTCATTTGCAAATCAACCCTTATTTATATTACTCAAAATCTTAAGTTATGTAAAGAAAATTAAACATCATGCTAACACAAGTAATTATGGTACTTACATTTCTGCACAATACATTTTTATAATCTGCTTTCTTCTCATTTTTAGAATAATATATCCATATCTTTAGCATCTTTCGTAATGGTTCAACTTTGGGTTCAAAATAATATTTTTGGCCGGCCTTAGAAAGGCCAAGTAATCTTCGTCTTTTTTTTATATCTAGACATTTTGGCTAAGGTCAACGTGTAGGATCTGACCATGGTCAGCAGTAGAGGCTGAATATGAATGACACACAGAGTGGAGGAACCTCATGGGGTGTCTACCCCTGGAGAACAAAACGCCCTTATTTAAAAATCTCCTCACTGACAAACGTTAACCAATGTTCACTGCTAGAACCCATTGCTGAGCGAACTCACAACAGGTCTGCAATCGTCAGAAGCAGCCACATTCCCTCACACCCTCGACGAGTACCTCGCGTCCATTATGTACCTCACAATTCCCGGGGAAGGGCTTTCTCGCGTGTCCTTCTCCTGCCGTGTGCTCACATCCTGATTTGCAACTTGGAGACGCTTTAATCGCTGATGGCGGTTATCCCACAATAAGTTTGTAGGCGCGTCATGAGAAAGGAAACACTGCAGTATGTCGTCACAACGGTAAAGTTGGAGCAGAAGAAAGGTAGGACGAACGAACGAATGAACAAAAAAGCTTTATTTTAAAAGGGTTAAGAAGTGGGCATGCAGTCCCATCTAATTAGAGATTACGGCTGCGCGGTTTGGCATTATGGCATGGAAGAATATCAACATCGGAAAGGAGTGGCAGCACACGAGACACAAGGCTGTGCGCAGATATGATCACCTTGGCCAGACTTTGGGATACTGGATCGGGTGTCCTAACAATAATATATAGTAAATACCAGGAATTATGAGGAACAAACCAGAACTCAATCCAATGATTGTGCCCTGACTCTGAGAGGCAAACGGGACACAGCCCTGATCCCAGACTCTGATGATCGTGTGAGAAGGCGAAACATGTCGCTTATATACGTATGGCACATGATGATGATGGTACAGGGATTAAGAGGAATGTACAAGAAATCAATCCATAATTCTATTCGTGTCCTCGTTCTGAGAGAGAAACATAAAAATAGAAGAATAAGAAGAAGAAGAAATAACAGAAACTGATTTGGTAAATCTAACTTGAAAACAAATAACACAAGAACAAAACATACTTTTACTGACTATATTGTTACTTGTTAAATGACGTGAATTGTATGTTTATTAATCCCTGTAGTTCTACATAACTTAACCACGGAATAAAACTGACTCATTAATATCGTGATGTCTCGGAAGCTGTAATAAAAAAGTCGATTAAAAGTCGACAGGGTCGACTTCATTGCACCGGGTTTTATCCCATATGGCTCGGTCTCTTTCCGCAGCACAGAAAGCGTCGCACAAAGCACGAACTCCGTAGCTTTTAGCGACGACCCACAGGAGTCTCCGAAACATTTAACTCGTAAACCAAAGGACGCGGCCCGGAATCGAGCCCACAACCTTCGGAGCACGAGTCAAACGGCTTGACCACTTCGCCACAGAGACTATTGTGGCCATGTTAAGTGTCACGTGGTTTGGTCAGGGGCCCATAAGGGAAACAAAGAATAGCAACACTGTAGCCTACCACGCATGTCGTAAGAGGTGACTAAGGAGGGTTGATGGTTCCGTCGCACTGCTACTGAGTGAGTGCGTGGCGCGACACTGTGAGCTGTGGGTTTCGTGTTAAGTGCTTTTGAATCTGCCCAAGTTTTTTTGTGTGGAACGTGACTGCATGTTCGGAGTGATGGCAGATGGCTATGTCTCAGAGTTGACCGGTTTTTGCCTTATGCAGAAATGCGTGGCTGCTGGGCTTCTGGTTGACTGCCACTGCCGTCGGTGATGAACTGTATTTTCGTGGACGGTGTGGGTGAACATCTAGGAAACATCCAGATAGGAAAATGACTGCCGATTCCATCAGAGATAAATTGGGTGTTTCGTGGGGGACGGTGTGTTGACATTCTGGTGCCGGCATTATGCACAGTGTATCTGTGCGGGCTGTTGTTTGTGGAGACTCCTGTCTTTTCCACTGTTCACATTGGGCAGTGGGGAGCGTTTTGTGTGATATTCACTGGCACAGGAACGGAGCATAATGGGGACGACTCGTTGCTGTGAAGTTGGAACTGGTCAGAACCGGTTTAGAAGGTATAGTTCCTGAGAGAAGGGCCGGGGGTTGACCAACACGACATTGAACACGTGTCATTGGAGGGGGGGGGGGCGCCATGGGCATGGACATAAATGAGGAAGGAGAACTGGCAATAGATGGTGAATCTCTGCGACGGGCCGTGATGAGAGCGACGTTCTGTAGGATACATGCCACATGATGATGATAATTTCCCTGACCTAGGTGCCAGGTATGGGCATGTTGAGGTATTTTTGTTCGCATATCCTATTTGAAGAAAATAACAAATGCATCCATACTTCAAGAGCTGAATGTTGAAGAATGTTGGCTATTAGTTAGTTAGTTAGTCTTTCCTCTTGAGCCCAAGGCGGTGCAAAGGGCAGAAGTCATGGCTCCCCATGTTTGGCGGTTCGCTGCTACCTGTTGTAGATCTTGGATGTTTACTTGGCCTTTGAATGAGCCTTCTCTGATGATGGTTCTACGCAGGGTCTCTCTTGGTCTTCCCCGTTTTCTTTTCCCTACTGGTGACCATAAGAGTTCTTGGTTGGGGAGTCTTGTCTTGTCCATTCTGTGCACATTGCCGATGTAGTTCCAACGGCGTTTTCTTATAAAGTTGGGTAAAATATCTTGCTTAGTCTCTTGTCTTATTTGCGAATTGGTTTTGAAATCTGTCCAGTGGAGGTGTAGAACTCTTCTAAGACATTTGTTCTAAAAATTGTCTAATTTCTTATCTATAGCTACCGTTCATCTCCCACTCTCACATCCATACGTTAGCACTGGAATCACACAAGAATTGAAGATTTTTAGTTTAGTTGCTGAGTATCTTTGACTTCCAGATGTTTGACAGTTTATTAAAGGTACAAGATGCCAGTGCAATTCTAGATGATATTTCTGGTGTTGAGTCCCCTGTAGATGTCATTTTGCTTCCTAGGTATGTGAAGCAGTTGACTTTTTCAAGAACGTGGTTGTCTAATTTGATGTCGTCTGGGACTGTTGGTAAGATCAATAGTCTTTGTTTTTGTGGTGTTAATTTGGAGACCAATTTGCCCTGAAACATATTGGAGGTGGTTTATTTTCTCTTGGGCATCCGGGTGTGTTGAACTCAAAAGCACTATGTCGTCGGCAAAGTCCAGGTCTTCTAGAATTTTGTCAACCCAATGGATACCCCTATTTGTGTTGTTTGTGCATTTGCGCATGACCCAATCGATAGCTATTCCAAAAAGCATCGGTGATAAGACACAACCCTGTTTCACTCCCGTTTCCACTGAGAACCAGTCAGAGTTGCCTGATTCTGTTCTCACGCAGCAACGTGTTTCTTTGTAGTCAGATTTTATGACGTTGGTATATTTGATAGGGAAACCATAGATGTTAAGAAGGTTCCAGAGTCAAGGACGGTGGATACTGTCGAAGGCTTTTTGAACGTCGACAAAGTTGGTGATTAAATTCGACTGTAGTTCTACGCAGTCTTCAATAATTATTCTGAGGGTGAAAATATGGTCTATACATGACCGTTTTGGTCTGAAGCCAGCTTGTTCTTCTCTGAGCCTTTCATCTAGAGACTTTTTAATCTCTCAAGTAACATGCTACAAACATGTTATCCGAGCGAGGTTCTGCAAAGGACATGCTACTGAATGAATGAATGAATGAATGAATGAATGAATGAATGAATGAATGAATAAATGAATGAATGAATGAATGAATGAATATCCCATTGACAGGATATCACTGTCAACACCAGCATGTTACTGCTGTTGTTGAGGTCTTGGCAAGTTTACGTTCAGTGGTTTGCGTGTTCAGCATTGGTCTTAAACAATAGCCCTAGCCTTTCACTGAGAACGTTGTGACAACATTTGTGACTAGACATATTAGAGACAGCGCTAGACAGAGGAAGACAATGCTGGATGAGTTGATAAACCTGCTTAGAAGAATATCGGCTATTGAGTGTATCACACATAGAGTGGATAGATGGTTGTGTGAATAACATTTCCTTTACATGACGTCCCAGTCAACCCCAGCATGTTTTGGCTGTTTGTGTTTTCTTGGCAAGCTTACGTTCAGAAGTCTGCCATTGCTTTCTGAACGACCAGTACTCATTCCATTGTATGAAAACCAACGCAAAGAGGTCTGCTTCCAAATCGCCCGCAGATGTGTTTTGAACGCTGTATGCGAGAATACGAATTGCTTCCGTAACCCCTTCGCCACCGAATCGGCTGAACCATAAGACGTATCCGAAGTCGAACCCACAACTTCCGGGGAGTGACGTAGGTGGCTGAACTATTTCACCACGGAGACCCCGTATGCAGGATATCGTCACTGGAGATCTTCATGTACGACACTAACCTCCTGGCACCAGAAGAGAGCTGTGCCAAACCGCATATTTCTATGTCTTTGCTTTGTACAGGATGGCTTTCATTACACATGGCTATCTCCATAAGTGCTCCAGCCTCCTCCCGTAGATAATGCAAGGAGACATTTAGTACTGCTACTTGTTGTTGGTGCGTATACTTGTATAATATTTATATCTATTGGTTTGCCTTTCATTTTGACCATAACAACTATATCTGCAATACACCAGTAAACATTAATTGGCTGTTATTTTTAATCAAATAGTAGTTTTACTCCTTTCTTGTGTGTATAGCCTCCAGAATAAATTATTGCGTTGCGTGGTTTTCGGTTGCAATTTTGACGATCCCTTCCATCTCATCTCACCTATTCCTAGAATATTCTCCATTTTCGTGCTATCCACTTCTCTTATCACATTGTTCAACTGTCCCAACTCATTTAATGTCCTAACATTCCATATTCATATTTGAAATTTATTTCCCATTTTAAATTTTAGTTCCTGTTTTAAATTTATTCATTATGATTTTGCCATGAGTAGTTGGATGAGTAATCTCGTATACTCTCGTGGGTAACGTGATGACGGTTCGAATCGCATCGGTAACTTACGGGGTATGTGAGCCGGCCGCTCAGAAAGCAATGGCAAACTACTGAGCGTATTCTTGCCAAGAGATCAACATACAGCTGAAAGATGCTGGTGTTGACAGCTAAGTCCTGTAAAGGATATGCAATAAAAAAGGAAAAAAAAAGTTGGATGAGGGTCTAGTGTCACATGTGGCTCATGACTGTCCCTACCCGAAGAGGATGTTCTAAGATAGCCATTAATGTCGTTCACTGCGATATGTGACTATTCATGAAATCTTGGGAAGATAATGTAATGGTTTCCCCTTGCCGTCCACATACACATGGGGGTCTTTTATGTCTGCTTTTGACCGCCATTTATCAGAACAAGTGCGTAACCTGTTCTGCTCAGCAACAGATGTGTCCACATATCTCAGTGAATACTCGGTCCCCAGGGCTACGTTTGTCACACCATTGTCGGTTTCCTATCCTCTACCACTGGGAAGTGCAGTTGGGATTTTCCATTCCTAGAGTTATCGTCTATGATGGCCAAAACTCTCCAGTAAACCTGAACTATAGTACACGCATACTCTCAGTCCTGTCTACTGTCTACCATGGTTTAAAAACAACTGTCATCTCTTTTTGACTACATACCGATGGTCAGGGCATACGAATAGCATCTTCTTAAGAAAATCTTACCATTCGTAATTTACAAACAATTCTGTTCAAACAACTTTGGGGGTGGCTACATAAACAAAATGAACAAACAAAATTAATTTAAGCCAAGGGACATAATTACCATTTTAAGGGTCTTTACCTTACGTAAAATTAGTTCTAACATTTACAGTTATCGCAATTAAATTAAAAATATATCGTTAATGTCGTTTAAAAATAAACCTTTATCACAATTTTATAATGTTCGCAGTTAATCTGCTAATAAAAAGTCAATAGCTTTTTAACACAACTACTATATTACTTTATTACATTGTTTTTTGCATAACACATTTTGGTAGTATACTTTCGTGGATTTTTATGCTTAATACATATCATTTTAGTAACTTCCTGGTGTGGCATTTTATTATATTTTTGACTGGCCTTTGAAAGGCCAAATAAACTGTGGATGTTATATTTCTCAGCCTCTTGACTGATATCAAAGGGTAGTAACTGATCTTAATCTCGCCATTTCCACATGTAGAGGCGGTCATCCGAATGACACACAGGGACGTCAGGACCTGATGGGGAGGGGCAGGCACCTGTGGGAACCCCTGAACCTTTAACAAAATCAAAACAACAATCGTCTTCAAATTATCGAGCTTTGAGCTAAGATCAAAGTGTAGTAACTTCACTTGATCTGGCCAGGGTCAGTAGCAGGGGGGGGGGGTGGTCATCTGAACGACATGCGAGGAAGTGGAACGTCCTGGGGCAACTCTGGCCCCTGTGGAACATTGCGCCATAATTTAAAAAAAAAATAAGATTTTCTTTTTTTTTACTCGGACATACATCATTCGTGTAGACTTCTAGAAAACCCACTACTGGGCGAGCTCAGAACAGGTCTGAAGTCGTCAGAAGCAGTCACATTTCTCCCCCGCCCCCCCACCTCTCCACTCCCACCCCCTCGACGAGTACCTCGCGTCCATCACGTACCTCACACTCCCCGGGGGAGGGTATTCTCCTCTCTCCTTCTCCTGTCGTGCGCTCACATCCTTATTTCCAGCTTGGAGTTGGTTTAATCGCTGGTGGCGGTTATCCCAAAATAACGTGTCTTGAGAAAGGAAACATTGCATTATGCCGTCACGACAGTAAAGTTGGAGCGGAGGGGAGGCAGGGGGACACGAACGAATGAACTTTATTTTCAAAAGGTTACGAATTAGGCACTCAGGCCCGTCTAACATTCTATAAAAAGAGATATGCTGGACGGTTTGGCTTTATGGCATGGAGAAATATCAACATCAGAAACCAGTGGCAGCACACCAGACACAAGGCTGTGCACAGACATGATCACCTTCGCAACAAATATAGGATATTAGATGGAAAATTCTTACCATAATACATAGTAAACATAACACTTGATCATTATTAGTTTGTATTTCGTTTGTAATTTAAATGTATTTGATAGGCGAATCTGTTTCATATTGTTGAATGTTAGTCTGTCTACACTCTCATGCTCATGTCTGCCTCTCACCTGCCGTCGTCTGTTATTAATTGATCTAGGTAAAAACACTATTGACCTTCACACGTGGCTTTCCATTCACATTAATTTTATAAAGTGTCTTGGAGCAATATTACTAGAGTTTTTGGGCTTCTTTTCTCCTGCTATCACATTCCTTCTGTACGACAATATTTCCAAAGTTTAAAAGCTTCAGTTTTATCGTTGGATTGTTTATTCGTTGTCCACATTTCTTAACATAAAATAGACGTTAGTCGTGGTACCAACTTCACGACAAAGGGTCACCCCATACAGCTCCATTTATGTGCCTGTGAAGATCACACAATATACGCCTCACTGCGAGAAGTGGAACAGACAGCAGTTCCGGCAAACCAAAAGCTGGCACACGCGTACATGCATACGGCTAATGCAAGAATGCTAACACAACAGTCCGCCACTATAATAAAGTTTGTTGTCGATGGAAACAAACAGTCACTAGAGAACTAACAGTTGTACAGACATTATTCTTACGGGAAAACCAAGGTAACTATTGACATCTAATTTGAGAAATGGAAGTCAGATGTCATAAAGCAAGTGAGCTTATATATATCACTCATACTGAAACATTTAAATATACTTATGTCCGCACAACTACAGATAAGCCGTTTTGACCACAGAAGTAGAACCATCTGCAAATCTAACCATTAGAGAACTCATGTCTGCGGACGACCAAGCACTACTAGCAAACTCAGAAGCTGAATTACAAGACCAGATGAATAGTCTAAACGAAATGTGTAGGGACCATATCATGAAAATTAGCACAAGCAAAACGGGGGTAATGACTATAACTAAAGAAGAAAAAACAACAACAATTCAATTAAACAAACATCCCTTGTAACAAGTAAAGAGTTTCAAGTACCTGGGAAGTATAATATCATCAAATGGCAGATCAGAAGACGAGATCGAAAGTAGATGCAATAAGGCAAACTAACTCATTGGACAAATGGCGCGAATACTAAAGAACAAACATGTATCAATAACTACTAAGAAAGCACTTTACAACACAATCTTCCTGCCAGCTCTATGCTACCAATGGCAAACCTGGACAATGACAGAAAAAGAGAAAAGAAAAATCACAACAGAAATGAGATTCCTGAGAAGAATACTCAACGTATCAAGAAGAGATAAGATCAGAAATGAAGAAATCAGAACTAAAGTGGGGGTTATAGCAGCATATATTTTATTAGAACGCAGCAAGTCAAATGATTTGGCCATGCAAGTTTTTTACCATCTAACAGTATACCACAACAAACAATGATGTACAGACCAGAGGGAAGCAGAGGAAGAGGCCGACCACGTAAACTTTGGACGGAGGGAATAGCAGAGTCTATGGGAATATCGATATATGAAGCCCATAACCAGGCACTCTCACGAAGTTTATACTTCACCTCGTCACCGCAAGGTACAAGAGGAACATGATGAGATGAGATGAGATGAGATGAGATGAGATGAGAACGACAGATAACGATTAACAACTCTGTGTTGCCAACGTTAAACTTGGACATCATCTGAACCACACGCAAAATCTATATCTGTCAGATGAGAGGCTAGAGGGGAGCTGCCAACTTAACTTTCTGATACCGAGAAAGAAATGGTGTTATCGGACAGACAGTGAGATCAACACCTTCAGCCACATATATCATAAGCAGAAGTTCAAATGGTTCGGGAATCCCGTTAGAATACAATACCACCTGTTACTAGCACTGGCCATACGCCAAAGAAGACAGTATTTCTCCCCATGACCCTTGACGGCAAACGTTGCAGATGATTATGATCAAGTATCAGGTCCTTTACTTAACCTAGCGTCTCATCATGGCCCCCTCCTGAATGGATTGTCGATCCTTCGCCAATTTACCCGCCCCACGTATTTAACCAGTATATGTTTTTGAATATTGAAGACACAAACAGTAGATTGCACAGTTTATTGTCTGGCATATTTCTCTGCATCTCTTCAAGTGTCAGATGTCACACAACAAGCAAATCAACGAATCATTCAAGCTGAAATATTTGCCATGCCTCTAATCGTGAGCGGTCATATTTCGCCATCTTAAACGATCACCAAGCTGAAATCTGCAACACACATATTCCTACAATATTTTACAGTGTCTACCACGGTAATTTTTAATGGAACATGAAGACATTTTGTTTATCACAACATTGGTTCAGGAAAACGAATCGCATCTGCTTGAGCACTTGAATTTCATTATTATCAAATCTTAGCAGTACTAAAACAAAAAATAAGAGAATTCAGCAATTCATAGGGATTGATTCCTGACCATTGCTTTGATAGGCACAGAAAATTCCAACAGACCATCGCCCTGATAAGCAAAGAGGCGGAAGTCTCCGTATCTAAGTTATGAAGCTAAACCTTCCCACTAAACATTTGTTTTGATTTCTTAATCACCATCATGTGCCATACCAATAAGCTGGTAGGTTATGTTTTGCAATTTCCCACGATCACCAGTCGTGGATCAACAATGTGTTCTTGTCTCGATTATGCCATGTGATCAAGTCATCAAGATATTTATCTCCTTCCCTTCCCCTTGTCCCTTTCGCCTCACTCTTTCCATTATTTTTTTTCCTTCTCATACATGTGCAAAGAATCTTGACTGCCTACGTCTAATTTCTCTAATCAGTCACGGTTTTTATTTCTTCCATGCAGGACTTTCTCATTGGTTTGTCTGTCTGCCCATGGTACTCTTTGCATTTTCCTAAGAAACTACATCTTTACTGCCACCAGTTGTATGCCAGTTTTTCTGCTTACTGTACACGATTCGCATCCACATAATTGTATATGATCTATGTAGCACTTCAACACTCCTATTCTCGTTGCAATCGACATCACTTTATTGGTCAGTATGTTTTCCATTAAGCAAATGGCATCTTTGCCATATCGATGCTTGATCTAATGTCTTCGATGCTCCTCCCATCAGATGTTATAACAGTTCAGAGATAGTTGTACCGCTCCACTCTGTGAATTGGCGAAACATGATTTTCTAGGCATTTTTTGTTTAAAAATTTAGCATTGAAGATTTAAATGCAATTTCTTTCATAGGATTATATCCTTGTAAAAAAGCTAAACGTGATTTCTTTAAATGTGTCTCTAGCAGTGTTTATTGGGAACAATATTTCCCTTTCTAACAATCTTCTACCTATCTGACTGCTCCTACTATAACTTTAATTATTATAATCAAAACAAACTATTATGCTCATGATAAGAAATCATAAAATGATCCGTCGCTTGTTTTAATTCCTTTTTTTTTTTTTTTTTTTCATTTAGAGCATGCCCAGTTTATCATAACATCAGGCTAGCACAATTGTTGAGTGGTGACCGAATTTATAAATAATTTTGTTCAAACAACTTCCGGAGATACCCCATGAACAAACGGAACACAAAAAAATAGATTAAGACATGGGACATAACACTTTATAATCTTGAAGGACGTTATTCAATCTAAAATATGTCTAATCTTTACAGTGTTGTCATTATCTTTCTTAATTTTTCATTATATACATTTTCAAGTCAACATTTTCTGTCACTCACCAATTTTTTCAGTTATGTATGTGAAGAAAAATAATCAGCGTATTAGCACGCGTAACTTTATTATTTAGTTATTTGCAAAATATATTTTTATAATCTGCTTTCCTGGCATTCCTAGAATAATATATAGAAATTTAATATCCCGACAAGTGTGCCAGCAGTCCTTACAATTGTTGTTTAATTTTTAGCAGGCATTTTAAAGGCCATTCAATGATCACCTTTAAATAGCTTCTCAGCCTTTTAGTTAAAATGACGCACAGTTACGTGGAGATCTAATACGGTATTTCTCTCACGAATTTCTATTTTTACTAAAAAACCATTATCAAATTATCGAACCCTTTGGCTGACATCAAAGTGTAGTCATCTGCACTTTATCTGACCAGAGTCACCAACAGGGGTGGTCATTCGAATGACACACAGGAAAATGTTACCTCTTGGGGCGGCTTTGACCACTGGGGAACCGCTGGCTCTTATAAATACACACAAAATAAGTTTTGATACACTGACATATGTAATCCATGTTCACTGCTAGAACATCCACCGCTAAGCGAGCTCACAGAAAGTGAACACTGCAGAAAATGGAGAACACTGCAGTATGTCGTCACAGTGGGAAAGTTAGAGCGGAGGAGAGGCAGGGGGAACCAAGATATACAATGCAGTGCAGTTAGAGATCCCCACCTCGAGAAACATCCACATCAGAAATGAGTGGCAGCACACGAGACCGAAGTCTATGCACAGACATGATTACCTTCGCCACACGGCGAGGACTATAAGAAGAAGTGAGTTAAACAATTGAAACATTTCAGAATGCATACACCCTCAATTGTTCCCCATTTCATTTACAGTTATCAATGTTGCTCACCTGGATGTCAACAACTCATGTTTCAGGCATCATCGGATTACTTCTCCCACACCACACAAGAAACTTGCAAGCCGTGTGAGAGGAAATGAATGATACATTTTATTGCTGTAGGCTCTTTACATTTACAAAACAGTCGCTATCAAATCACACATAAAGTCACAGGATTGCCTATCACTGGTTTTCCTAAAACCCTATTGCTAAGTTCTATCTACTTGGCTACACAAAAACTCCTATCGATACTAAACGAAGTGCTCTCTACAAAAGTCAGTCCCCAGTCTGACTTTGCTACTCGCGTGGCTACACGGCACGCGGAAGGACCTTCGTGCGTCCTTCGGCTCTTTGCGTGCTATTTTACTTAGCACGCTTCTATTAGCTGTCTTCTATTGAGTGGCAATCGTGGCTATCACGCAGGCGTGATTCTATCGTGACCAGTAGTGCTAACTATCTGGTCGACGCCTCCGTGTCTCATGAGAGGACTAGTTAATAGTCCCCCTTTCTATCACCTACCCTGCCCTTATACAGAGCACTGTGTTCCCTCTAATCTATCTGAGGTTGACCACTCTTCCCGGTGGTGTTCTATCTTGAGGCAGACCTCTGGCCTCATATTTCAGTCTTTGACACACACCCTCCCCTCCTGTGTTGCGTCATCAACTTTCACTCTTTGGTTGTGACGCAAGAGGTTTCTAAAAAATTAGTGTAACTAATTTTTGTCAAAGACTGTAGATAACCTGGCTTTGGGCTACCCAATAGACTTCTACTGACTATTGTCACAATGTAGTATCACTTTACTTGGCTACTGGCAATCGCCACAAACTTGTCTGGTTGGCGTGAGCCCTCTTCTCAATCGCAATATTATATTAATTAGAGGTATGTCTGAACCGGACCGTTGTCTTATAAGACCTGCCCTCAAATAGTAAATTAACTCACTACCCATACAAAGTTGACTTGGGGTCAACACATGAATTGCTTCATGTCCCCCATATAATATTAAACAACCATTACACAAGCTGTGTGCGACAGGCTTTACCTATCTCGCTTCCGCGTGTAAAGTTATCTTTCACTGTTAAGTTAGTGTTTCGTTGTCTATTATGTCCCCTGACTCGGAATTATCTCCCTTTGATCTACAAAAAGTGTATGCAATTTATATGTTTGTTTTTCTGGTTGTTTGCGTGTTTGGATGTAATTAATAGTATATTCTAACCTCTAACATGTGTATCTACCTATCATGTGTATGTAAGTTAGTTTTCAAGTGCCATAATTCGGTTAAATGCGGCCACAAACAAGTGTATAACACTAATTCGTGACTACGTTTCCGTCTTATGAGACTTAATATAATACTTTCTCTAAGATCTACACTAAACTACACACAACACATTCACGACATTCCATTTTCAACATCGAAATCAACATTTGACGGCGACAAAATTAAAAAGTCGCGTTGAGCGGCAGAAAAAATCCGCTGACTGATCTCACTCTCTCTCTTGTGCAATTCTACATTCGCTCTCACTTTCACACTTCTGTCACACTTCTTCTACCCTCACTTCTGTCACACATCTTTTACCCTCATTTCTGTCACACATCTTTTACCTTCATAGTTATCTAAAACCTTAGAGTGACACTGTACAAGTTTGGCTCAGTTTGACAGAGTTGAGCTTCATGACTGTGCGTCAATTGTTGCACAAGTCAAGTATTTACAATATATTTACATCTAAGGAAAAGGGTTGATGGTTTGTACCCTGGTATTATTAACCACTATATTCTATTAAAATGATACTCTAAATACTGACATACTAATACTAGTTCTATAAATATGTATTTAATGTGTTACCTATTTTAATCTATCTGTCACATTAATCCTAAAACAAGCTTACATTACTCCTAATATTATCTAATTTAAGGGATGTAATCTAACTATTTAAACTGGAATTGATGTGAGATGAGTTATGTACCTTTATGAAATGGGTAATGTGAAATGTAATAAGTTACGTACCTTTCTAATATGGGTGATGTGAAATATAACACAATTATAACTAATGTTTTTAAATGAAAAAAATTATATGATTGATATTCTTAATCTAAATGATGTGAATGATGTATGTTTAATTGTATAATCTTTTTATCCTATTACGGTGTAAACTAATCATACTACTAAATGATAAAGTTTGTTAAATGGATTGGATCATTAAGATGGAATGAACTGAAATGAAATGAAACAAAGTGAAATGTAATAAAGTAAATGGTACTATTACTATCTAAATTTATTATTCTAGTTTCTACTTAGTTGTTGTTATGTTTAAATTACTATCCTAATCTACTTTTAAGCTAAATAAGTGGGTAAATTAATAATCTATCTAAACCAAAAAAAAAATGAAAACTATTATCTTGTCTAAATCTAAATATAAATTAAGATGATCTAATCTACCTATAATTTGTTACTATATTAAAACGTTATAATACATATCACAATGAGTATTTATATACATGGTATTTAAATACCTCAGGTTAGTCGTTGCCCTTAATGTTCAGAAAATGCTTTCATTGGCATACTATCTATACAATTGTCCTGGGTATATTAAATACATTACACAGTTACACTTGTGTCTTATGGGTATTGCACCTGTAGAGTTCGCTTGTGTCGTAGACCACAGTTTTCGTGTCTGTATTTATGTAATGTTCTGACACTGTTTTTCTCTGCTTAACACAAATGATTCACTGGAACACATATGGAGCTGCTCAAGTAATGAGCTGTCCTCGTTCACAAGGTGATATATTTGTTCTCAGAGCAAAGTTCTTATTTTGATGTCTACGGACACATAGTAATTCAATGTTCTTAGTACCTAGTTCAGCACATAATGTCTATGTATTTGTAACACATTTCACATAGAATATTTTACTGTACTAAGTTAACATCTATTACTCTACACTCTTATGTGGAATCTCTGGTATTTCTACCTCAGATGGTCGACTAAGGGTATCAGTTAGGATGTTGTCCTTACCCTTAATATGCTCTATACTAAAGGTATAATTTTGTAGTATTAGCAACCACCTGTATATACGGTCATTCCGATGCACACCACTCTGTATGACCGTGATTGGGGAGTTGTCAGTCTGGACAATGAAGTGAACACCCGCCAGAAATCGATGCAGCTTTCTCACCGCATAGATGACGCTTAGGGCTTCCAACTCTGATATGGACTATCTGGACTCAGCGGGTGTGATCTTACGGCTCACGTAGCAAATCGGATGGAAGATGCCCTCATAAAATTGGCCTAGTACTGCAGCGATGGAGATCCTGCTGGCATCTGTCCTAAGATAATAAACGAGCCTAGGATTAGGCAAGCGGAGGATTGGTACATTACTAAACAGGATTTTCAATTTTGACAATGCAGAAATTAATACTGCATCTTTAACATCTAATTTTACAGATACTTTTAAAACATTGGAAAATACACTTGTAATTTCCGCTAAATTTGGTATGAATTTGCTATAGTAATTTACTAACCCCAAAAGGCTTCTGACCTGCTTCTTTGTGGTAGGCATGGTCAGGTTCATAATTTTGGTAATAATTCTATTGTCAGTCTTTAGTTGACCTTGAGAAATGACATGACCCAAAAACTCAATTTCTTTTAGGCCCAATTCGACTTTGCTCGGTTTGACATTGAGCCCGAAGAGTCGCAACCTATCAAAGACATGTCTTAGTTTCAGTAAGTGTGTTGTCCAGTCATCAGTATGGACACATATATCATCTATATAGGTCACTGTATTCGTCACTCCATGAAGTAGATCTCTAGTTTAGCGTACGAAAGTGGCAGGAGCATTTCGAAGTCCGAAAGGAAGAAAACGCCACTCGTATAGTCCTAAAGGTGTTGAAAAAGCAGTAAGATGGATGGATTGAGACTGCATAGGGACCTGCCAATATCCATTAGTAAGATCTAGTTTAGAAAAGATTTTGGAGGTGGACATGTCAAGAATAAGATCTTCGCAGGAAGGAATTGGCTCTGCGTCGATCTTAGTGACGTTGTTGAGTTTTCGATAGTCCACACACAGACGAATTGTGGAGTCTTTTTTCTTAACTAGGACGATTGGAAAAGAGTACTCAGAAGTGGATTTCTGGATGATCCCACTAGCTTCTAAATTAAGAATTTCCTTATTTAGATTTTCCCTATAGCTAAGTGGGATTGAGTACGGCCTGCATTTAATAGGCTTAGAGTCCGAAAGAAGAATGGAGTGTTCGATTCTGTCCGTCCTACATGGAATGTCAGAAAATATGTCTTTGTATTCCGTCACTAATTCTACTAATTGTCGTCGTTGACTGTCTGTTAGTCCCTGTTCTATCTGTATGCTATCTAATGTAGCAGTCTTGTCCACAATAGGAACGGGTAGTTCCATTCCGTCGTCGTCTACCTGATTCAGTACGGTGGTGGTGCTAAGTGCGTATTCTGTATTCTCGCTAGATGTATGGATATCGTCGGATATGCCAGTCTCGCTAACTAGTGTAGTTGCGTTGTGTATGTCTGTCGTCTGATCACTAGGTGTGGGTGCACTGTGTTCGTCTGTCTCTACTTCTGTCCCTTGTCGTGAAAAGTAAGGTTTCAACATGTTGACATGGAATATCTTTAAGTGTCCGTTTATTGATATTTCATAGTCAACATCTGAAATTTTACGTACCACCTTGAATGGCCCTTGCCATGAAGTCAATAATAAATTTCGTTTGTCTGTTGGTATCATCCGTTCTAGTTGGAGAGAGCAACAGAAGTCTCTCATCTTGTAGTGTGTCTTGATGTTTTATAGTGTCTGCTCTGGTTGTTGCATTAGCTACATTTAATTTTTCCCATGCAGCTATTTCATCGCTAGTACATTGTTTCAATTGGGGTAAGCAACCCAAGATTAAATCAGTACAAGGGTTGTCAAGTATAGCACAAGTAAAGGTACCCGAAAGGAAAGGAGTGTTAATACGGGCTTTGGCCAAAGGGTAAATTTCAATGTTACCCGAAAAGGTTCGGCATTTGACAGAGTCACCTGTATAATCATCTGGACTCACCAGTTCCTTTCTAAGACCAATAAGGGTGCTGCCGCTGTCCAGCAAATATTGGCATGGTCTATCATTGACCATTGCATTGTGGAACACTAGATTGCCTCTGGAGGCTAAAGCTGCGTTTACACTCTCAGATGAGAATGGTACTGTATGTCCACATTCTAATTTTCCGTCTGCATGAAATTGGTGACATCGCTCACAACTGTCAAAACTCAACATATCGTTTACACAACACACATCTTCAGCTTGGTTAACAGGTAATTCATTTTCAACATCACACTCAGTCTCACTACCACTATCGGAAGATGTATCAATCAAAATAGCATTGTTGGCTTTCATACGTTGGCGGCCCAGGCACTTATTTGAATAATGGCCGTAGCTGGAACAAAAGAAGCATTTGATTGCACGCCTGCATGCAGATCTTTTGTTTTGTTGCTTCTTAATAACATTTTCAAGAAGTGCCGGATAATTTGGCGATTTGTCACACATAGAATAAGTGTCATGCAAAAGTTGACAGTAAAATACATTTTGACACTTTCCTATCTTTATTGTCGACTTTATGAAATGGTTTTCTATTACTCTGATAGTTTTTAGGTTGGTCTTTTACAAAGGAAAATATTTCAGAGTCATTTGAAGTCTTAAAAATATCTCTGTTTGAAGAAAAATATGCAGAGCCTTTCTTTTCAAATTGCTCTATGGTCTCAATGTCTGACTGCTGCAGAAATTTAGCAAAAGAAGATGGTATAGTGGATATGACTTTATCCATGGCTATTAAGTTCTTAAGTCTGTCAAAGTTGTTTCCTATGTTAGCTGCTTTAAGCCACCTATTTAGTACACTTTGAACATTTGAGACGTAATCAATGAAAGTCTCACTAGGTTTTGGTTTTAAATTTGAGAACTGAACCTGATACCCAGGGGCATCAAGTAAAAAGTGTTGCATTATCCTATCATGGATGTACTGATAGTCAGAACTAAGCTCAGTTGGTATTGATTCTATCACTTTAAGGGGCTCACCACTCAGGTTCTTCATATAAATCATAGCCCACATCTCTATTGGTACTTGGTGATATTTAAACTGATACTCGACATTTTCTGTCCAGTCTGATATTGAATCTTCTTTACAATATGGTTTGATAATATTTTTGTATTTGTTGAACTTATTTTCTTCTTGTTGACTTCTTAGTTTAGTAGCAGAGATCTCTGCGTGTGAGTCTACATCCATACATTTCATCTTTAACTGTGTCTCTGATTCTACTTGTATTTGTTTTTCCTTAACTCTTGCCATTTCATCTATCTCTCTTTGCTTTAGTTCTCTCTCCTGATCTAATTGCTTTTGCTTTAATTCCTTTTCCTGATCTATTTGCTTTTGCTTTAATTCCTTTTCCTGATCTAATTGCTTTAGCTTAATGTCCTTATCATGCTCTAACTGCTTCTGTTTTAATTCTAATTGATGTTGTCTTTCTTGTGCGCGTTCATTTCTTTCAGCATCTTTTGCTTCTTTCTCAGCATCTTTTGCTTCCTTATATTTTTGGTCAGCATATTGCTCTAGCTCCTTTCCTGTGTATTGCAATTCTTTGCCTGCTTTTATGAAGTCAGATAGAGTAGCCATGTTGTTGGGTAAATGGCTAGCGTTGACCTGAACTGACCTATTTAATCACTTCTTTATCTTTGATCTGTTATGTTTCTTAGTATCTGAGCACTACAACTTGTAGTCTTTGTTTATAACCTGGAAAATTTTATCCTGAAAAAACAGAGCACAAAAACTATGCTAATGCATCACAAGTTGAAAAAGAGATGCATTATTAATCACAATGCATGCCAAATACGTAGGTTTTACTCATCTTAATGTTCCCGAGAATTAGGAACAAACATTCGGTACCCAGGTCACCTTGTTTGGCACTTCGGCATACACACGAGTTTTCTAATCAGGTCACCTTGTTTGGCACTTCGGCATACACACAGTTTTCTAATCAGCTGTTGTTCACCCTGGTTTACAGAGCAGCAACAATTACCATGTTGTAAACGACAAACAAATTTTTGACAATTTGGTACAATGACAATGACATGCCCACGAACAACCAGAATATACTTAATATTTAATGTCAATGTCCTGTCTTCGTTCTACTGTATACTGTTATATGCCTTTCGTTACTAACCTAGTTTAATCTATGGAAGTGTAGTGCAGACCAAGTCTAATTTGCATAGCCGAAAGTAGTGCCATCGTGACGGTAAACAAATAGAAAAAGTCCGAAAAAAATTCAATAACTACTTTGAAATAAATATAAATGTAATAATAATGTGTAAATAAATAAATATGTTCATTTACTAACTTAAATAAACAAATAATAGTTAATATATAGCAAAGATTCAGGCGGGCAGCAGCTTGGCGATTAGTAAACACTCAGATGCTGATTGCCAATGGCGCAACCCAACTGCTTGTCAATCGTGCTACGTCAGAGGCGCAGCGCTATTTTTAGCTTGCAAAAATCGATATTGTTGCTGACATGTGTATCGCTCCGCCATGAATCATTTTTGACAATTATTCATAAACAAATAAATAATTACATAAATAAATGAAGAAACATAATAATATGAATACTTACAACTTCGAAGAACACATGATTTAAGTATATAATATTCTAATACACACAAATAAGCATTATTTCGTCACGATAGGCACAGTTTAGCCAGCAACTCGTTCTAGTCTGCACACGTCATTAGTCACTGACACAAATTAAACCTATTCGTAACCTTAGTCTAGAGCCGTGGGTAAGTGTAATAGCTTGAACATTTGTCCAAGCCACACTTCTGACACCACATTTAATCCTATGCCTGTCAACAACTCATGTTTCAGGAATCATCGGATTACTTCTCCCACACCACACAAGAAACTTGCAAGCCGTGTGAGAGGAAATGAATGATACATTTTATTGCCGTAGGCTCTTTACATTTACAAAACAGTCGCTATCAAATCACACATAAAGTCACAGGATTGCCTATCACTGGTTTTCCTAAAACCCTATTGCTAAGTTCTATCTACTTGGCTACACAAAAACTCCTATCGATACTAAACGAAGTGCTCTCTACAAAAGTCAGTCCCCAGTCTGACTTTGCTACTCGCGTGGCTACACGGCACGCGGAAGGACCTTCGTGCGTCCTTCGGCTCTTTGCGTGCTATTTTACTTAGCACGCTTCTATTAGCTGTCTTCTATTGAGTGGCAATCGTGGCTATCACGCAGGCGTGATTCTATCGTGACCAGTAGTGCTAACTATCTGGTCGACGCCTCCGTGTCTCATGAGAGGACTAGTTAATAGTCCCCCTTTCTATCACCTACCCTGCCCTTATACAGGGCACTGTGTTCCCTCTAATCTATCTGAGGTTGACCACTCTTCCCGGTGGTGTTCTATCTTGAGGCAGACCTCTGGCCTCATATTTCAGTCTTTGACACTGGACGCCATACCTTTTCCCTCCTGTCATTTTGCTCTCCCACACCTACACTCTCCCAAACCTACACTTTCTAATACTACCTTCGAATACCTTGTTTCTGTCCAGTCCGCGTTGTCCGCATGGAAGTAAAGGGAGGCTAAGAAGATTTACAAGTATTTGTACCACGAACTGTATATGAAGTGTGAAAGTGATGGTTTCAAGAACAAGTGTGTTCTGATGGAGTTCAGCCATAAGAGAAAGGCTGAGAAGTCCAGATCTACAATTCTTAGTGATCAGGCTGAGTCTCGTAGACATAAGGTTAAGGAGGCTGGTCGCAGACTTAAGGAGAGCTTTGCATTGAACAGATAAGAGCTGTTGGAGAACTCAGGGGATAACTAACATATTAAAGTGTTATTAACTGATTGCCTGCCAAACAAACATTGGGTCCTGACCAAACAGAAACTCATGGTAGAATAGGGGAAGTAGGGGTGTGTGACAATAATGTTGTGAAAATGGTTAAACTTGTAGCAGATATATTGTATTATCTACCAAATTGAAAGGGATTGCACAAGGAACATGGTAGTATTGCTACAATTGATATAGGTTAGAAATATAATAAAAATAATAATATAATTTGTAAAATCATTTGAAAATGAAGAGGTAAAAAGTATTTTAAAATTACACTTATCAAGGTGTTTTCTTTACTCCTCTGCTGCTATTCTTGTTTAATTTACTGAATAATGAAACAAACACCACTTGTCTGCAATAATATAAACAGAAATGCTCTTTAACACCATCAAAAAAAAAAGTTTTGCTGCAGATTCTAAAGCATGTCTTTTTCACACAAAATGTAGAAAATCAGTTGTTTTTTTTTTTTGTTTTTTTTTTTTTTGTTAAACAAGGCCAATAATTATATTAAGAATTAAATGTAAGTGTTGCGCAATTTATTGCTGTCAGATTTTCCTGCATCTTTTCCGGCACAAGCTGTAGACTTCACTGAACATAAAACTATGGGAAGCAATGAATCTTTCAAGCTGAAATATACAACACACGTATTCCCACGGTCATGTATACTATCTACCACACACATATTCCCACGGTCATGTATACTATCTACCACACACATATTCCCACAGTCATGTATACAACACACATATTCCCACAGTCATGTATACAACACACATATTCCCACAGTCATGTATACAACACACATATTCCCACGGTCATGTATACTATCTACCACACACATATTCCCACAGTCATGTATACTATCTACCACACACATATTCCCACAGTCATGTATACTATCTATCACACACATATTCCCACAGTCATGTATACTATCTACAACACACATATTCCCACAGTCATGTATACAACACACATATTCCTACAGTCATGTATACTATCTACCACACACATATTCCCACAGTCATGTATACTATCTACCACACACATATTCCCACAGTCATGTATATTATCTACCACACACATATTCCCACAGTCATGTATACTATCTACAACACACATATTCCCACAGCCATGTATACTATCTACCACACACATATTCCCACAATCATGTATACTATCTACCACACACATATTCCCACAGTCATGTATACTATCTATCACACACATATTCCCACAGTCATGTATACTATCTGTCACACACATATTCCCACTGTCATGTATACTATCTACCACACACATATTCCCACAGTCATGTATACTATCTACCACACACATATTCCCACAGTCATGTATACTATCTATAACACACATATTCTCACAGTCATATATACTATCTACCACACACATATTCAGAAAGTCATGTATACTATCTACCACACACATATTCCCACAGTCATGTATACTATCTACCACACACATATTCCCACAGTCATGTATACTATCTACCACACACATATTCCCACAGTCATGTATACTATCTACCACACACACATATTCCCACGGTCATGTATACTATCTATCACACACATATTCCCCTAGTCATGTATACTATCTACCACACACATATTCCCACAGTCATATATACTATCTATCACACACATATTCCCACAGTCATGTATACTATCTACCACACACATATTCCCACAGTCATGTATACTATCTATCACACACATATTCCCACAGTCATGTATACTATCTATCACACACATATTCCCACAGTCATGTATACTATCTACCACACACATATTCCCACAGTCATGTATACTATCTATCACACACATATTCCCACAGTCATATATACTATCTACCACACACATATTCCCACAGTCATGTATACTATCTATCACACACATATTCCCACAGTCATGTATACTATCTACCACACACATATTCCCACAGTCATGTATACTATCTACCACACACATATTCCCACGGTCGTGTATACTATCTTTTTATTTTTGTTGTTGTGCATATCCTTTACAGGACATCGCTGTCAATAGCAGCATCTTTCAGCTGTCTGTTGATTTCTTGGCAAGATTACGCTCAGTAGTTTGCCATTGCTTCATGAGCGGCTGGCTCAATATCCCGCAAGTAACCAGCGGGGTCGAACCGCTCCAAGTTCTCTCCCGCTACGAGACTCTGCGTGATAAACGGGATTACTGAGAAAGTGTTGTAACCCTTCAGCCAGAGAGACCGGCAAGAAATGACAATATACGTATACTGTGTATATATGTGTATTGTATATATAATGATGATATGTATACTATCTACCAAACACATATTCCCACAGTCAAGTATGTATACTATCTACCATGGTAAAATTAAACTGATTATCATTTTTTGTTTTGTTTACACACCAATGGTTTGGACATACGATTAGAATCTGCTTTAGCAAATCTTACCATTCGTTCTTTATGTGTGTTGTAAAATGTTATGCTTGTTGCGAATTATACATGTACGATAAATTGTGTAGGTACATACAAGCTGTACCATTTTCAGAAAGCAAAATTAAATTAGAATACTTGGAGTATGAAAGATGCATTTTATAATAATTTAGAGAAAGCCTTCAAGAAATGCAAGAATTCTGAAGTACATATCATAATCGGTGACTTGAATGCCAGAGTTGGAAATCAACAGGACGGATGCATAGTAGGCAAGTATGGACTAGGGGAACAGAATGAAAGAGGTTGCAGACTTGTACAGTGGGCAAAAGAACATGATATGATTATTGGAAACACCTAGTATCAACAGCACCCAAGGAGATTATGGACACGGAGGAGTCCTGACCATAAGATCAAAAATCAGATTGATTACATTCTCATCAACATAAGATTTCGAAATGTCTTAAAAGTCCCCAAAATTATAACAAGCGCAGACTGCTACAGCGACCATAGATTAATCTTAAGCAATTTACATTTACAATTAAGAAAGTCAAATATTCACTGAGAAACATAAAATTTGATCTACAGGCACTGAAGAGTGAGGAAAGATAAATTCAACGTACAGGTAAAGAACAGATTCGATGCATTGTCCGATATTCTTCTTCTTCAGCGTTCCGAGCCTTTGAGGTTTTTTGCTGCAGATACTATCCGTCTCCATTCGACTCTCTGGTTGACCTTCTCTTGCCAGTCGTTGATTCCAAGTGCTTGTAGGTTTGTATATATATTATCTCTCCACCGTCTTCTTAGTCTACCTCGGGGTCTACGGTCATTTATTTCCTGAGTGTAAGCGAGTTTTGTTTCCCTATTATCTTCCATTCTTTCTATATGCCCCAGCCATTGTAGTCTAATATCCTTCATGATACCAGTGATTAGCGGGGACTTAAACAGATCATAAATGTCTTTGTTACTTCTTCTTTTCCACTCTCCACTTTGTGTATCCCTAATGGGTCCAAAGATGCGTCTTAAAACTTTGTTCTCAAAGGTTTGTAGCAAGGCTTCGTCTACTTTCATTGTACTCCAGGTTTCAGAGCCATACAGCACAACTGGTCTGATCAGTGTTTTGTATATTGTGATTTTGGTGTTACGAGATAGTGCATTTGATTCTAGTAGATGTTGTAGTGCATAGTATATCTTATTTCCAGAATCGATTCTATCTTGTATTTCTTAACTTATGATGTTGGAGCAGTTGAAGATTGTACCCATGTATTTGTATGTTTCCGTTCTTTTAATGGTCATATTATATATTTGTAAGTGGCCAGAGTTTTTAGCCATTCCTTCTCTTGAAATTACCATATATTCTGTCTTACCTTGGTTGATAACCAGCCCCATCTGTTGGGCTTTTTCCTTTAAGTGAGTCAATATTTCTAATGTCTTTTGTTCATTTTCCCCTATACAATCTATATCATCTGCATAACCAAGCAGCTTGGATGTTCCTCCAATATCACATTCCTCCTTTACCGAGTAGCGGCGATAGTACATCACCCTGTTTCAAGCAAGATGTTATTTGGAAAGGGTCTGATTTCCTGCCTTTAAACGTTACTATATAATAAGTATCTTCCACGCATAGTCTGGTCATGTTGATTAACTTCCTTGGTATTCCAAATTCCTGCATAGCATTACATAGACTATTCCTATGGACACTATCATAAGCCTTTTTAAAATCCACAAAAATGTTATGGAGATCTCTTTTATATTCCCAATGTTTTTCAGCTATGTGTCGTAAGATGAACATCTGATCTATTGTTGATCAGTTTTGTCTAAAACCCGCCTGGTAGTTACCTAATATGTCTTCTGAATATGGTTTTAGTCTATTTAGTAATACTGCGGATAGTATCTTATAGCTTGTGGACAGTAGTGATATTCCTCTATAATTTTCACATTGGAACTTGTCTCCTTTCTTAAAGATAGATATCAATAATGACTCTTTCCAGTAATGGGGTAATTCTTCTGTCCTCCAGATTTTTATTATTAGTTCGTATAGCTTTAGATGTAATGCATGGCCACATGCCTTTATAAATTCAGCAGCAATTCCATCAGCCCCAGTTGCCTTATTGTTTTTAAGTCGTGTGATTACATATAGGATTTCTTCAAATGCAGGTTCTTCAATTTGTGGTTCACACGTTAGAACCTCTTCCTGTGGGAAAGTGTTACTTGGAGCTTCACAATTTAGTAATTCAATAAAATATTCTTTCCATGTGTACCACATTTCCTCATTGGTATTTATCATATTCCCATTTTTGTCTTTTAAACAATATGGGTTGTGTTGGTGCCCTCGTTTCATTGACTTCAGTTCTTTAAAAAAAAACTTTCTGGATTCGTGTTTCTGGTCCGATAAGGAAATATTATTTCAGGACGGCAGTGACCAATGTGAAATATTAAAGAAATCAGTCAACCAAGCTGCAGAAACAACCATCCCAAAAATAAAGATAATAGGGCGCTAGAAATGGATGATGGAAGACGCCTTAAAACTCATGGAAGTAAGAAGAAATAACTAAAATAACAGGAAAAATATGAAGAGATTCACAAAAAAATTAGGAAGCTATGCAAAGAGGCAAAAGAAACATTGGTTGAGAAAAATAGCAAGGGAATTGAAAACCAACACAACACCCGGAATACCAAATTAATGCACAAAAGAATTAATGGCATCACTAACAAACGAACACACACACACAACAACTTGTTGCCTAAAAACCAAAGATGGCAAAATCATAATAGAAAAGGATCAGATTTTACATGCGTGGTCAGATTATGTGAAAGATCGTTATGATGATACAAGAGAAAAACAATATGATCATCGGAATAATAATGAAGGACCATCAATTTTGAAGATGAAAGTTAAGAATGCTCTTAACCATATGAAAATTGGCAAGACCCCGGGTACAGATAACATCACAATAAAAATACCAATGCCTTAGAAGAATATGGAATAGGCCAAGTCACCACTCTGCTGAACGCAATATACGATACTGGAGATATACCTCCTGAATTATGTAATTCTATATTTATTGCAATCCCGAAGAAATCAGGAGCCTTGGAATATGATCAACATCGAACAATTAGTATAATGAGCCACATCACCAAGATTCTGCTGATAATTATCATGCAAAGTCTTATGAAGAAAATACAACCCGAAATAGGAGAAGAACAATGTGGGTTTGTAGAAGGCAAAGGAACAGTAAATGCTGTTTATATTCTGAGAACAGTAATTGAACGTTCTATAGAAGTAAACAAAGATCTATATCTTTTCTGTATTGACTGCACAAAGGCTTTCATAAGGTGAGACATGTCGATATGATAAGGATGCTTGAAGATCTACAAATTGATGGAAAAGACCTTATACTTTTAACAAACATATACAGGAAACAACAAGATGCCATCAGAATTGATAAAGATGTAGGTCAATATCAGCCTATTAAAAGAGGTGTGAGACAAGGATGTGTAATGTCTCCAGATCCGTTTTTACTGTATTGTGAAAATATTTTCAGAAATATAGAAGATGTGGAAGGAATCAACATTGAGGGGACGATACATCAATAACATTAGATATGCAGATGATACAGTCTTGATTGCAGACAATGAACATGACCTGCACAATTTACTAGATGCGGTTGTTGCACACAGTGAACAACTAGAGTTAGAACTGAATATTAAGAAGACACAGATTATGATCGTCACTGGGGAGAAGGAAATACCACAATGTGATATACGAGTAAATGGGCATATTCTTAAGCAAGTGAATCGACATAGTTATCTCGGCACAGTCATAACATCTGATGGGAGATGCCTTGAAGAGATTAGAACAAGAATTGTCATTGCGAAGGTACCCTATTGCAAGATGAAAACCATACTGACCAATACAAAGATATCAACTGAAACGAGAAAAAGAGTGTTGAAGTGCTACATAGAACCTATAATTGAATGTGAAGCGTGGACAATAAGCAGCAGTCAAGCAGAAAAACTGCTGATGGCTGTGGAAATGTGGTTTCTGAAGAAAATGCAAAGAATACCATGGACAGACCAAAACAAAAACAAACAAAAAACAATGAACAAGCCCTACAGGAAATAAATGAAGATCGTAAACTGATTAAAGTCATTAGACGTAGCCAGTCAAAATGTTTGGGCATGTTAGGAGAAGAAATGTCTTGCATAACTTGGTGACGATTGGCAAGATCGAAAGAAAGAGACGAAGGGGAAGACCAAGAATTAAATACCTGGTAAAGTGGCATGGTCGAGATAGGAACACGGAGCTGATCCACGAATCTGGTGATCGAGTAAGATGGCAGAACATGACTGCCCACGCTTATCGGCATGTCACATATGGACGGATGGAAAGATTCCTTGATACCGTTTAACTTGTTTAAATAAAACTCAGTATGATTGAGAATACTTGGAGTATGAAAGAATTTCTATTGGAAGATTTTAGTGTGCATGAGAAGAAATGATTACTCCACCATCATCAACAACGACTAATATGTAGGTAATTACACCATGCATTGAATGCAGTGTTATCACGTGTATATGAATTCGCATATATTGCATATATATTCGCAAATGTAAAATAAACACACTACGCGTCTTGTAAAGCAAAAATAAAAAAATAAAAAATAAGATTCATGTTATGATACTCCATGTTGACTTATAGACAATCGACGGCGGAGAAAGCAGCACATGAAATCTCCTGTCGTCAGAAGCAGCACCCCTGTCCCTTTTCCGAGGTGAGTGCTTCGCTTCCATTACGTTTCTCACGCTACACGGTGGCGGAACTTTTCCAGTGTCCTTCTGTTGGCGTGCGCAGACTTCCTGATTTCCTGCTGATTTCTTATTTGTCTACTTACATTCTTCTGTTCATATTATAACGCCTTAACCAACTATGTCTGTCTGTTTGTCTGTCTGTTTGTCTGTCTGTTTGTCTGTCTGTTTGTCTGTCTGTTTGAACTGTACTTGATGATAGTGAAAATCAATATCATACATGTTATTTCAGTGTGTATAAAAACAGCTATAACTTAGCCTTCCCCGCCGCCGCCTCAAGTGGGTTGACCGAAACAAATGGCCGTTAAACGGACAAATAAAATTTACCTTCAAACTATCAGCCTGTTGGCTGAAATCAAAGTGCGGATTTATCTGACAGAGTTAGTCGTCTGAATGCAAATATCACTTCAACAATCTTTTTTTCGTTGCAATTTACATACATGGACATGACATCTCATGGAATGGCTCTGAGCACTGGGGAACCGCGCGCCCTTATACAAATTTAACAAATAAGTTTTGATACACTGACATACGTAATCCATGTTCACTGCAAGAAAATCCACTTTTGGGCGAGCTCACAGCAGGTCTGCAGTCGTCACAAGCTGGCACACTTCACCCTCGACAAGTACCTCACGTCTACTACGATCTTCACACTTCCCGGGGAAAGGTCTTTATGGGTGCCCTTCTCCTGCCATGCAATCACATCCTGATTTCCGGCTTTAATCACTGATGGCGGTCATCCCACATCATGAAAATGCGATGTGCTGCAGAGGCCAAGAACGTAAAATTGGAATGTTTTATGAAGGAGATTTTAGGTGATAGAACACTGCGAAAATTCTGGAAACTGCAAAGACAAATGCAAAGAAAAGATCGGCCTATGACAGTGGGAACAATTTATAAAGATGATGGTGTACACGTGACAACAGGCAAAGAGAAAGGGTAGGCGTTTCTCAAGAGATTTTTAGAGCAGGCCAATCATAATGATGCGGATACCAGGGATGCAGTTAGGGAGGAGTTATCTGGCACAATGGAGAATAGGCATCTCACGATGTTCTTGATAATAACTGAGTGAGATTTTCGTTGTCTAGGTTTGAATGTTCCTTGTATGTCACTATGGAGTGTAAGTTGAGCTAGCCACCTATCTCACAATGCAACTCACCCCCGCAGTGCACATCCATCAGTCAGTGAACAAGATTGATTTGGCGCACATAATCCTTTAATGCAGACAGAACACGGACAAACGGAACATATTTCTATATCCAGAAAACAATGTAATCCACAGAATATATATATATATATATATATATATATATATATATATATATATATATATATATATATATATATATATATATATATATATATATATATATATATATCCTCACAAATTAATCAGCACACATCCCTGCCTTCTCAGGCCTAATTCATCTCCAATTTACAAGACAGTTATCTAGCTACTATCCACAGCCAGACCTCACACCATACAACCCACACACTGGGTCTCCGCCTCCACTCAAAACTCGGAGAACAACACTACACAAGCCGGAGCTCTCTCTAACCCCGCTCCTCTCCTTAGACCACCCACCAGCTCGGAGTCCAAAACATCCACTGTCCCTCAAGTCCCCTGACTTCACACAAAACTAACCTGTCTCTCATCCCATCCACCCTGGGGGTCTGCACCCACCCTCACCATTATTTCTCAGGGATGGTTGTTTTTTTCTCTCGTAGCCCCGCTACAGGTCACTCACCTCACTGTCAATGACCCAGGCATATGTCAAGGCATTATGAAGACATCATACATGTTGAAGATCTTAAACATATTTTGAAAAAGGCAAAAGATACGGCACCAGGGCCTGATGGGGTCAAGTATGGCCACGTGAAGGTTTTGAGCAATGCAGACGTGAAGGAGATGGCCGACTGCTTTAATCAGAGCATTAGAACAGCATCAGTACCGCAGGATTGGGTGCACAGCTATCTCATCCCTCTCCCAAAACCATTCAAGGATCAATCAAAGCTTAGTGGCTTTAGGATCATAACGCTTCAAAATACATTTGGGAAGGTTTTAAAGCAGATAGTTGCTGTCAAGCTGCAAGAGTTTTTGGAAAGGGGGAAGCTTCTTCCAAGAGGCCTGGACAGCTAAAGGCCAGGAAAAGATACCTGGTCAAATGCAGCCACTTTTGCCTTTGACGTTTATGAGGGGTTCCAGAGTAGACAGGAAACTATGGCGGCAGCGCTTGATCTCGAGGATGCGTACAATAGAGTTCGATATGATATTTTGAAGACCGCACTGATGGAGAAGGGGGTCAATCCCTGGTTGGTGAACTGGATAGCAGCCGTCCTGCATTCTCGTCGGGTTGCTCTCCGTCTGGGTGCATGGACCTCAGAGCCACATATTTTAACCCCGGGACTGCCACAGTGATCTGCAATCTCACCGGTGCTCTTTAACGTGTATACGAGCAAGATTGCAGACCTAGAAGCACCAGGGATTGGAAGGATTCTAACATTTGCAGATGATGTTCTTGCGTATAGGCAGGGGAGATATAGGGAGCAAACAGCCCAGGAGCTACAGGCGACAGTAGACAGAGTGATTGATTGGTGCACTGAAATGAGTGCTGTCATCAACCCGGAAAAGGCGGCTGTTTTGTGGTGCTCTCTGGACAACAGGATTGTGAGAACTGATGCCCCAGGCCTCACGATATATGGTAGAAGCGTCAACAGAGAGAACAAACTGAAATATCTGGGAATCACATTTGACAGGAGTCTGTCCTTCAAGGGCCATGTGGAGACGGTTGTGACAAGATCTCAAAAGTGACTCAATGCACTTAAAACTATGGCTGCAATGGACACAGAGCAGAGAATGCTTTTCACGCTATACCAGCACTTGATCCTCTCAGTGATTGATTATGGACTAGGACTGCTCACTGCCTCAAAGAGTCAGCTGGTGAAATTAGAACGCATACAGAACGAAACTATGCGGGTCATTCTGGGATGCACCAGAGATACTCCAGTAGTGTGTATGCGTTACATCCTTGGTCTGCCTACTGTTGCTGGTAGGCACAAGGTGATGCAGGCGAAGGCATACCTCAGAGTAGCTGCAGACACAGATCACCCGTTGCATGAAGCGCTGGACGAAGTTAAGGGTCAATGACTGATAAGAGGGAAATCATGGATGGCGCAGGCGGAGGATACGATCAGACAGGTGTGCCCCTTGGAGAACATTAGGCGAGAAGAGGAGTGGGTCAGAGTGCCAGCGGAGCAGTCAGATTTGTGCAGAGTTATATTCACATTGAGCTGGGACTTCAGGGAGTGGCCAGCAGGGGCCACTGAAGTGGAAATCCAGCAACTAGTTTAGGATAATGCTCGCCCGGGTGATGTGATTATCTACACGGATGGTTCGGTGTTGAGAGGTAGGAGAAGTGCCTGGGGATTCTTAGCAAAAGCTAATGGTCGACGTTTGGTGCAGGAGAGCCTAGCGTATGATGCCACAACTTCTAGTTTAAGAATGGAGGTGGATGCGGTCAGTGCAGCTTTCCGCTGGATGGAGAAAACGATACAAACACACATTGTTATTGTAACTGACTCATAAAGCATGCTGAGGAGGGTGAGGACAGGCAGGCTTCGTACAGAGTGGCTTGCTTCGCTTCGGAGGTCACGGATAGCAAGCATCACCTGGATCTTTTCTCCGGGGCATGCCGGTGTGCTGGGGAAATGAACAGGCGGACAGATTGGCTAGCTCGGCAAAACTTGGTGGAGTATTGATGCATGTCAAGGCAGGCGTGGTTGCGGCCTTGTGGGAGCATGTGTATATCTGTGAGGAGGAAATGGATCACCATAGTCTGGCACGAATGAGGCAGCGAGGTGTGACGAGGGGATCTGGCCGACGCTCGACGCTCAGGGGAAAGGCGAGACGGACATATAATCAGATTGCTACTGGAACTATTATTGTTGAAACTCTTCGCTGGCTGCTGAGAATGGGGACGGAGCGCTTATGGGAATGCCCAGAATGCTGTGATGTCGGTTCCTAAATCAATCAATCAATCAATCCGACAACACGTTTGTTGGCATATCATGAGAAAGGGAACACTGCAGTATGTCGTCACAACGGGACAGTTACAGCGGAGGAGAGGCAGGGGCAGACCAAGAGAAGATGCCGAGCAGTTTGATATCATTCACATCTGAAATGATTGGCAGCACACGAGACAGAAGTCTGTGCACAGACATGATTACCTTCGCCATACGGCATGGACTATAAGAAGAAGTGAGAAAAGCGATTTAAATGTCTCAGAATGCATACTCCCTCAATTGTTGCCGAGTTAATTTACAGGTATCACTGATATTACCTGGACGCCCTTCCGTTCTCCTCCTGCCCTGTTGCTGTGGCTATCCGTGCATTTCGTAAATTACCCATCCCACCCCTATAACTTCCAATACTACCTTCGAATTCCATGTTCCTGTCCACTCCGCATGTCCTTATGTTCTCTTCTACCACCATAAAAGGCGCTTAATACATACGTGTAAAGGCCATAACTAGGCAGCTGTTCACGACAGAAAAGTAACCTTTATGTATATTTTCGCGTAGATATTTCCATGAAGAACATGTTTGAAGTTTGCGTACTGACGAAGGTTATAGCTACCGGCTGTGCTTGCATTCTACTACAGCTTACCAATTCTGCTCGATTTTGTTTATTCGTCCATATCTTAGACGAAGAAAGTCTCACAAATGAATTGAGTATTTGGTTTAAGGATCTTAGCCAGGCATGAACTTTTTCTGTATTCATAAACAGAGGCGATTATTCTCATCTCCGTTTAGTACATGCCGTCTGGTGTTGGTGACCATGCCTGTCCAGAACTTTCTGTCTGATGTGCAGCCAAGCATTTCTGATACTGGTGATCCTGCATACGAAACTGTTGAACTGCCAGCAACTACTCTTTTGGTGTGCCTCTGCTACTCCACCCCTCCAACTTTCCCGTGGTGACGTCATACTCCAGCTTTCCCGTGGTGACGTCATACTCCAGCTTTCCCCTTCACATTACATTCTCAAAGAATGTGAGCGAAACATAATTCAAATATTAGTATCATCATCAAGTGCCACATCTGTACAGAGGGTTAGATGTAGCACATTTACAACACATTGTCCAGTCTTTTCACAGTGCAATCATACAGAATTGTAGCAGTCCATGTGTTGATATTGTCACGGTGCAATCATACAGAATTGTAGCAGTCCATGTGTTCATATTGTCACGGTGCAATCATACAGAATTGTAGCAGTCCATGTGTTGATATTGTCACGGTGCAATCATACAGAATTGTAGTAGTCCATGAGTTGATATTGTCACGGTGCAATCATACAGAATTGTAGCAGTCCATGAGTTGATATTGTCACGGTGCAATCAAACAGAATTGTAGCAGTCTATGTGTTGATATTGTCACGGTGCAATCATACAGAATTGTAGCAGTCCATGTGTTGATATTGTCCACACACCTGTCACGTTGTCTTCCTTGAGCACAATTCTCCGGCATTTCTTCGCTAAGATCATTTTAAAATAATTGGTGCTTCCATACAGACCTGGAATACTTTAATTATCTGACCCTGTTATCATTCAGTAGTGTCCTCTTCAATCACAATTTCACTAGAGTTTTGATTCATCTCTTCTCCTGCCATACAAATTTGGAAATCTTCAATTGTATCCTTGGATTGTTTATTCGTTGTCCAAATTGGTAAACCTTAAAATTGTCGATAGTCGTGGTTCAAACTACACTTCAAAGAGTTACACCGTATACTCCGTTTCTATGTCAGTGAAACTGCTCATCACCGTGAAAAGTGGAACAGACAGCAGTTCCGACAAACCAAAAGCACGCACTGGCATACATGCATACGACCAATGCGGGAATGCCAATAGAGCAGTCCGCCACCAGAATTACAATTTATCAACGATGGAAGCAACAGTCACTAGTGAACCAACAATTGTACGCACATTGTTCATAAGGCAAAATCATCTAACTATTGACATTTGATTTCGAGAAATCTAAATAAGATCTCAAAAAGCAACTGAACTTATATACCAATTACATGAAACATTCAAATATATTTATGTCCACGAAACGACAGATAATTAGTAGAATATTCACACCAGCCCAATGCTACCAATGTCAATCTTGGACACCATCCACATCAACACCTGCTAGAGAAGAGCTGCCAACTGAACTTTCCGATACCGAGAAGTAAACGGTGTTTTCAGACAGACGGTGGGATCAACTTATATTGATAAGAAGAAGATCAAATGGATCGGCCATCTCGTTAGAATGTAATACCATCAGTTACCAGCACTAGAGCTACACCACAGAAGATCTGATACGAGAACAAGAGGACGCCAGAGCAGAAACATAGACTGAAGACATCAAGGAGATTGTACAATCACACGGAATGACACTATAGAGAGCCACCCATCGGACGCTGGAACGTCAACTATTTCTCCCCACGCCGCTTCTCGGCAAAAGTGAAAGATAATGGTGATGATTAAGTATCAGGTCCTTTACTGAACATCGTATTTGATCATGTTACCCACACTGCAATTTACCTGTCTCACGTAATTTGCCAGTCTATGTTTATATATGTGGATAAACAATGTGTTCTTGTCTCGATTATGCCACGTTGTCTAGCCATCCAGATAATTGATCTCTCTGCCTTGCCATTATTCCTGTCCCTTTAGTCTTTCCAACTGTTACTAACATTTCTAGTTTATTCATTTCTTCTCATAAAGTGTCCAAATAATCTTTACTGTCAACGTCAAATTTCTCTACTCAGTTTACTGTTTTCAACTGTTTCTTGTAGGACTTGCTCATTGATTCTTTCTCGGTCTTGATGGATTCCTTTGTATTTTCTTCAGAAACTACACCTCCACTGCCATCAGATGTTTGCCAGCTTTTCTGCTCAGGGTACACGATTCACATCCATATAACTGTACACGATTCACATCCATATAACTGTACACGATTCACATCCATATAACTGTACATGATTCACATCCATATAACTGTACATGATTCACATCCATATAACTGTACATGATTCACATCCATATAACTGTACATGATTCACATCCATATAACTGTACATGATTCACATCCATATAATCATTCATTCATTCATGTGCCATGCCGATAAGCGTAAGCGGTCATAATTCGCCATCTCACCCGATCTCAGAGTCGTGGATCAATTGTGTTCTTCTCTCGAACATACCACGTGGCCAAGCCATTCAGGTATTTACTTCTCAGCCTTCCCCTAGTTCTTTTCCTCTCGATCTTGCCTGTTGTCCACACGTTCTCAAGTTCTCCAATTTATTTCTTCTCATTAGGTAGACTGTCTACGTCTAATATCTCTACTCAGTGTAAGATTATATAATTATGCACGATCTATTCGCACTTTACACTTTTGTTCGCGTTGCAATTGACATCATGTTGTTTGACAGTATATCTTGCCTCAAGCAAATGGCATCTTTGCCATACTGATGCTTGATCTAATGTCTTTAATGCACATCCCGTCAGATGTTATGCCAGTTCTGTGGTAGTTGTACTCATTCACTATATGAATTGACGAGACATGATTTTATAGGCATTGTTTGGTTATACATTTGGCATTATAGATTTTATTTTTGTTGCCTTCATAGGATTATATCCATGTACGCGATTTTTTTTTAAACATATGTCTTTTGCAGTGTTTATAAAATACAATATTCCATTTTCTTTATATTTCTACCGATCTGACTGCTGATACTTACTCTAATTATCATAATCGAAACAAAATAGTGTACACCTGATAAGAAATCATAACATGGTACTTAGCGTGTTTATAGTTTTTTTGTTTTTGTTTGGTTGTTTATATTTAGAACTGTTCCATATTATCATAATAACAGGCTATCATAATTGTTGAGTGGTCACGGAATTTATAAACAATTCTGTTCACACAACTTCGGGAGAGACCACATTAACAAACAGAGCAAACACAATTAAATTAAGGCATGGGACATAACGACTTATCATATTAAGGGACATAACCTAATCTAAAAATTAGTTCTAACATTTATAGTTCTGGCAATTATTTTGTTAATTTTTCGTTACTTTTATTTGTTAATCAACCTTTACTGCTATTCCCTAATATTTTCATTTATATACATTTCAAAGAAAGATAAACAGCGAATTGACAAAAGTAATTATATTATTTATTTTTATATTTTTGCACAATACATTTTTGTAATCTGCATTCCTTTCTTTTCTATAATAATATATAAAAACTTTAGTATCTAGTATGTCACCACATTCTCCTTTTTAATACTAAGCAAACGCTTTTGAGACAAGATTTCGTTTCTGTCGCATTTAAGACAAGTTTCCTTTTTGATTACGTTTTTGAGACGGGTTTTCGTTTCTTTCGTGTTCCGCGTTTTTCGACGTGAGTGTTTTGTTGCTCCGCCACTTTGAAGGTATCAGCATACGTGAGTATAATATCTAACTAGATCATAAACCAAGAAAATAGATTAATTAACAAGGAAGGTAAAACAAGCAAATTAAATAGAATATTCAATCTAGAGAAGTAAATAAAATAAATTAACATAATTAGTAAATACATAATTAACGGGGACACTGCAAAGGTAAAACCAAACAAACAATGATACAAACCCGAGCCAAATCTGCTGAGGCAGAAAAAAAATAAAGGAAAACAAACTGCAAAAAATAAAGGAAAACAAACTGCCCCGACAAACAGCATTACGGAAACTGGCAAGCAAACACAGGAGGGACAGGGAAGTCAAGTGGCGAATAAACAACCCGTTTTGGAGGCCAGTGGTACAGGCTGGTATTTCAATGTAACCAAGATTGAGGGACAGCAGGTATCATTGACAAACCTCACCAGATACAAAGCCATCCAAATGATGGAAAATGTACTCGGCAGTAGGGCCATACGTAACATAGCCAAACGATTGGACGGCGCAATAAGCATCCACACATACGACACAGACAGAACGAGACAACTAGCGGAGGAAATCACAGGGGGCAAACAACCAGCGATCAAATCACTCCCAAACGACGTCAAAGTCAGCATCGAAACTGCACAGCCGTGCACCACCATTGTGGTCAAAGGGATCAGTCCAACGATAGATATCAAAAATATGAAGGAAGACATCAGGAATGAAAACAAGAATGTGGAAGCGACGCACTGTGAGAGGATAAATACAAGGGGAGGTGAAGCTACATCAGTTGTAAAGATGGTGATCACTGGCACAATGATGCCAGAACGAATAAAATATCTAGGGAAAGACAGATACTTTGAGAAACATATACCACCGATCAAACAATGTTCGAAGTGCCAAAGGATAGGGCATACAGCATCATTTTGCAGGGAGAAAAAGCCCATCTGCAGATACTGCAGTAAAAATCATTGGTACAGGGAATGTCAAGACGCCAAGAGAGACAGTAACTACAAAGAAATAAACCCGGCGAGACACTGTGCCAATTGTAAGGGCAACCACAGTGCACGATATGAGGGATGCCCAAAATTTAAAACGTCAGAAACGGCATGGAGAGAGGCTATACTTACTCAAACACCAATGAGAGTTGCCAGATGGCGTATAGAGAACGCAGACAAAGGAATTGATACAAATTCGGAAGTGAGAATACTCAGATCAGAAGTATCCAACATAAGGAATAAAATGGCCGATAAACTAATGGAGAAGGGCGGACCACAGGAAGACACGGAGGGGAGTGAAAACAAGGAATTAAAACAAGCAATTGAGGACATTCATAAAAGTCTGGCAACCATAAGAAAGGATCTGGAAGCGGAGAGATTACACACAAGAGGAATGGCTAAGGAACTGGAGACCACCAAAAAAGAATTGAAAAAACAGAAAGAAGAAAACAACACAATCAGGAAAAAGTTAAAAGAACTGGACCAGAAGATGGACACTATCAAACGAGAACTAACTGACAACACGGCAGACATAGAAAAAATTAATAAGACGCAAAAAAACCACACCCAGATAATAACAACGAATTTATCTGAATTCGGGGAGTGGATGAGAGAGATGAGGGGAGACATAGATTTAATCAAAGAATCCATAGATCTACGACCGAGCAAAGACCAGATGACTGACATACTCCGGAATATATGCAAAAGAGCGACAGACGGCCGGTTATCGATGGAGGAACTCCCCGAAATACTGGCAGAGGCGATGAACGAAACAAGCGAGGAGGACAGTGATGTTGAATAACTAAGGAAAGACACTTAGGAAACGGAGAAGAGATGCAAAGGGTCATACACTGGACAGGGAATAGAAAAAGATACCAAACACTCTATAAAGGAAGAACATACAAATATATATACTACCAAATTAAACTCTTACAAACTAGACAGCTAGACACATAACATCTACCCAAATAAAACAAAACAATTAAACTAAATAAATAAATATGCCACCTAATAGATCTGATAAATAATTACCACAAAAGAGTTAAATAAATAATCAACCCAGGCAAATAAATAAAGGAATAAAATCGAAGATAAAATAAACCACAGATAATAGATGCTCATAAACAAAAACAAATACGATGAGAATCAGGAAGGCAGCGAATATCTAGGTAGGACATCAACAGACCACCATGAATGTCTGCACCCGATGATTGTTGGTTTGTACCTTTACTGTCCACGTTTTGTGTACCTAAATTCTTTTTTTTTAGGACATCCACCTTTTTCCATTGTGGTGGATGTCCGGGGTGCCCTGAAAGGGACAGTGTACTGCGGCGTGATCTGGGCGGGATGTGTGTGGTTTGGCTCAACCCTGGAGGACCCGGAAGGAGGGAGACGAGATGAGCGATCCCTCATGGTGGCAATAGCACTATCACGGGCGGGAACGAGGAAAAGATCAGCACCGATATGTTGAGCTTGCATATGAGACAATCAACAGGAATGGGTTGACGACGGCCTGGACAAACGAACCAGGGACCGGACCTAGGCCTAATAAAATTCAAAAATAAAATATTTAAAAAAAAAAAAAAAAAAAAAAAACGGACTGGCCGGACAACCGGACCCCTCACCAAACGTCACAGACATTGTATGCGCACAATATAAGTCAGATTTTACTGCCACATAAATATAGTAATAATCTACGTACCATGAACCACCGTTATTATAACCGATGCCACACGGGCTGGTTGAAACAAGGTGGAAAGTTTTGTTTTTTTTTTCCAAATTGGACGGACGGACGGATCATAGTGCTGTAAGGGGAGGACAAAAAAAATTTATATCTTTGGCAGGCCGTTGAAAGGCCAACAAAGTTACTATCCAATGTAGCTCACTTCAGTCTTTTCTCTCTCTCTCTTCCTCCCTCTCTCTCTCCCTCTCACGCTCTCCCTCTCTCTTTCCGTCTCCCTCTCTCTCTCCCACTCTCTCTCTCCCTCGCTCTATCTCCCTCTCTCTCTCCCTCTCCTTCTCTCTCTCCCTCCCTCTCTCTCCCTCTCTCTCTCCCTCCCTCCCTCTCTCTCCCTCTCTCTCTTACTTTCTCTCTCCCTCTCTCTCTCTCCCCCCTCTCTCTATCCCTCTCTCTCTCCCTCTCTCTCTCTCCCTCTCTCTCCCTCTCCCTCTCTCTCCCTCTCCCTCTCTCTCTCCCTATCTCCCTCTCTCTATCCATCTCTCTCTCCCTCTCTCTCTAACTCTCCCTCTCTCTCCCTCTCCCTCTCTCTCCCTCTTTCTCCCCCCCCTCTCTCTCCCTCTCCCTCCCTCTCTCCGTCTCCCTCTCTCTCTCCCTTACTCTCTCCGTCTCCCTCTCTCTCTCCCTCTCTCTTTTCCTTTCTATCTATTCCCCCTCTCTCTCTCCCTCTCTCTGTCTCTCTCCCTCTCTCTCCCTCTCTCTCTCCCCTCTCTCTCCCTCTCTCTCTCTCCCTCTCTCTCCCTCTCTCTCTCCCTCTCTCTCTCCCTCTCTCTGTCTCTCTCCCTCTCTCTCTCCCCTCTCTCCCCTCTCTCTCCCCCTCTCTCTCCCTCTCTCTCCCCCTCTTTCTCTCTCTCTCCCTCTCTCTCCCTCTCTCTCTCTCCCCCTCTCTCTCTCTCCCTCTCTCTCTCCCTCTCTCTCCCCCCCTCTCTCTCTCTCTCTCTCTCTCTCTCTCTCTCTCTCTCCCTCTCTCTCGGGTGCGTGGTCAAGCAAACGCCATATATACTTGTTTTGCAATTTACTTTGTAAAATGGTTTGCTTGTTGCGAATTATGCATGTATGACAAATTGCGTTGGTACATTCAGAAAGCAAAAGTAAATGAGAATATTTGGAGTATGCATGGTTTAAAATCGAGAGGGTCGACTTTATTCCGATAGGTTTATATAATATGTCTCGGAGTCTTCCGCAAGAGTCGCACAAAGGATGAGCTCCGTAGCTCCAGCGACGAATCCTATGACGTTATCAATGGGAGCTCTATAAAGATAAGCCTTAATAATTTACATTTCTGTAGTTTTGTTGTGATCTCCAGATGAGTGTATCGGACGCGGGACATCTTACTTGTGATCGAGAAGTTTTCCGGAAGGTTGTTATGGGAGCGTGGTTCTGCAAAGGACATGTTACTGAATGAATGAATGAATGAATAAATGAATGAATGAATGAATGAATGAATGAATGAATGAATGAATGAGTTTTGCTTGTCATGTTCATGTGTAATGTAAATAATCATGTTCGGCCATGTTTCGCCATCTCACACCATCACCAGAGTCGTGGATCAGATTTGTGTTCTGATCTCAATTATGTCACTCACGTGGTCTAACCATCCAGATAGTTATATCTCTGCCTTCCTTTGGTTCTTTCCACCACAGTCCTGCAGGTTGTTACTAACTTGTTTAGGGTTGTTTTTTTTTCTTCCTTTTATTAATAACGTGTCCAAATAATCTTGACTGTCTACGTTTAATTTCTCTAATCAGTTTATGGATTTAATTTCTTCCTTGTAGGACTTGCTCATTGTTTTTTTTTTTTCTGTTTGTCCGTTGTATTCTTTGCATTTTCCTCAGAAACTACACTTCTACGGCCATCATATGTTTACCAGGTTTTCTGCTTACAATATATCCGGACCTGCCACAGGGATAACCATTATCTCCGTGTGCTTTTCATTGCCTACACTGTGAGAATCAACGGCGAGCAGATCATTGGACAGGGGAGGACATTGTCAAATGCCGACGATGTGTTAGTGTATCGTCAGGGTAAGGATAGAGATCGGGTTGTTGTGGAACTACAAACTGAACTAAATCACAAAATCACTTGGTGTGTGGAATCTCGGACAATGACAATCCCAACGAAGGCAGCAGTGGCATGGTTCTCTTTGAATAACCATATTGTCAACACTCCAAAACCAAATGTAAATGTGTGTCCAGAGGCTGTGGAAAGAACGCAGGCAATCAATAACATGGGATTACGTTTTGATTGAAGCCTTGCTTACAATGAGCACATAGACCAGGTAATAACAAAGGTCAAGCGGAGTTTGGCTGCGATGTGGGTGATGGTGGCAGCAAACTGTGAGCAGCGCCATCAATGTCTTCTATACCAGAGTCTGGTCATGTCTGTTTTTGGGTGTGCAATGGCGATTCTGACTCTCACCCGTAAGCCGATGGAAAGGATGGAAAGGATACAGAACGAAGCTATGCGTTTTAATTTTGGATGTACAAGAGATACAGCATACAGGGTGATGCGCTATCTTCTTGATTTTCCAACCATAGGGGACAGAATACAAATTTGCAGAGGGCAAGCTCGCAGGTAATGCTACTGTGGAGGGCGGACACGCCATGGACCAGGCTGACATTCTGTGCGAGAACCAAGTGATGACTGTGAATCTACAACCATGGTCAGACTGCCTGAACAGCAAATTTAAAAAAAAGGTGTTGTCAAACAAGAACACTACGTAGGAAGCCAAAGAAGATTGATAAACCAACACAGAACTGGTGTCGTTAGCCGCTACACTCTGTGGGATTTGCTGGGGAGGGGATCCGAGCACGTATGGACTGAATGGTTCGATGTGTTATGAGGATGATATGTCTGCTAACTAACTAACTACTGCAAACAATTCACATCCATATAATTGTACACGATCTATGTACCAGTTCAACAAACATTTTCTCTTTGCAATTGTCATCTTTCCATTGGTCAGTATGTCCCATCATGCAAAATAAAGACTGCTACTACTAACACTAATTATCATAATCAAAACCAAATACTATGCACATGATAAAAAAAAATCATTAAATGGCACTTCGCTTGTTTATCTTCTTACTTTTTATTAATAGCATGCCCAGATTATCATAACAACAGGCTAGCATAATTATTTAGTGTTGACAGAATTAATCAACATTATTGTTCAAACAACTTCGGGAGAAACCACGTAAAAAAAGCAACCAACAAAATTAAATAATGCCATGGGAGATAACGATTTAACAAATTAAGGGACATTACTCAGTCTAAAAATATTTATAACATTTATAGTTCTGGCAAGTATTTTTTTAATGTTTTCGTTAGTTTCATTTATATATCAACCTTAACTAACATTTCTTAATATTTCCAGTAATATACATCAAAGAAAAGTAAACAGTGTCTTAGAACAACTGATATATTACTTAGTTACATTGTTTTTTAAACAACACAGTTCGATAATATGCTGTCATGGCTATTTCAGAATAATACAAATAGATTGACTAACGTCTGTGGTTGCTATAAATTGCAATATTTTTGACTGGTCTTTGAAAGGCAAATTAAACTGTGGCTGTTTAATTTCTCGGCATTTTGGCTAATATCCGTGTAGTATCTGCACTTGATCTGGCCAGTTCCACATGCAGAGGCGATTATCCGAATGACACACAACGTGAGGACCTGATGGGAACCACCGAGCCTTTATTAAAAACAAAACAACAACAATCGTCTTCATATTACCGAGCTTTGGACTAAGATCACTGGATCTGGCCAGGGTCAGTAGCAGGGGTGGCCATCTGAACGACACACGGGGAAGTGGAACCTCACGGGGCGACTCTGGCTCCTGTGGAACATTGAGCCCTTATTATATAAATTAAGTATTTTTTTCACATGGACATACTTCATCCACCTTCACTGCTAGAAAACCCACTGCTGGGCGAGCTCACGGCACATTGGATTGAAAATCCTTATCATAATACATAGTAAACATAACACTTGATTACAATTAGTCTGTACTTTGTTTGGTAATGTAAATATGGTTCTTGCCGCGTTGGTGACTTACAGGATAAGTGAGCCGTCCGCTCAGAAAGCAATGGGAAACTACTGAGCGTAATCTTGGCAAGAAATCAACAACAGCGATAAAATGCTGGTATTGACAGCGATGTTCTGTAAAGGATATGCGAAAAAAAAATTAAATACATTTGATAGGAGAATATGTTTCATATTTAAAAAGCGCTTAAAAGTCGACAGGGTCGACTTCATTGCACCGGGTTTTATCCCATATGGCTCAGTCTCTTTCCGCAGCACGGAAAGCATCGCACAAAGCACGAACTCCGTAGCTTTTAGCGACGACCCACAGGAGTCTCCGAAACATTTATCTCGTCAACCGAAGTACCCGGCCCGGAATCGAACCTACAATCTTCGGAGCACAAGTCAAACGGCTTGACCACTTCGCCACAGAGACTCCCGTTTCATATTGTTGAATGTTAGTTTGTCTACACTCTCATACACATGTCTGCCTCTCACTTACAGGTCGTCTGTTGTTAATTGATATAGGTAAAAACACTATTGACCTGCACACGTGGCTTACCATTCACATTAATTTTATAAATTGGCTTGGTGCAATATTGCTAGTGTTTTGGTGCTTCTTTTATCCTGACATCATATTCCTTCTATTCCACAATATTTCATAAATTTGTAAACTTCAGTTTTATCCTTGGATTGTTTATTCGGTGTCCACAATTCTTAACATGGCACCAACTTCACGCAAAGGGTCACCTCATACTGCTCCATTTCTGTGTCTGTGAACATCACACAATATAGACCTCACTGTCAGAAGTGGAACAGACAGCAGTTCCGACAACCCAAAAGCACGCACACGCATACTTTCATACGGCTAATACGAGAATGCCAACACAACAGTCCGCCACAATAATTAATGTTTATTGTCGATGGAAACAGTCACTAGAGAACTAACAGTTCTACATACATTATATTCAAGACAAAACCTGCTAACTATTGACAGCTGATTTCGAGAAATCTAAATCAGATATCAAAAGGCAAGTGAGCTTATATATCACTATCAAGTGAGCGTATATATCACTATCACACATACTGACACATCCAGCTGTACCTATGTCCGCACCACGACAGATAATAAATAACATATTCATGCCGACCTAGTGCTACCAATGTCAAACTTGGACATCAACTAAATCACACGCACAATCAATATCTACGAGATGGGGGAGGGGGGGGGGGCGCTAGAGAAGAGCTGCCAACTTAACTTTCAACTACCGTGAAAGAAACTGTGTTATCAGACAGACAGTGGGATCAACACCTCGAGCCACATATATTATGTTATCAGACAGACAGCGGGATCAACACCTCGAGCCACATATATTATGTTATCAGACAGATAGTGGGATCAACACCTCGAGCCACATATATTATGTTATCAGACAGACAGTGGGATCAACACCTCGAGCCACATATATTATGTTATCAGACAGACAGTGGGATCAACACCTCGAGCCACATATATTATGTTATCAGACAGACAGTGGGATCAACACCTCGAGCCACATATAGTATGTTATCAGACAGACAGTGGGATCAACACCTCGAGCCACATATATTATGTTATCAGACAGACAGTGGGATCAACACCTCCAGCCACATATATTATGTTATCAGACAGACAGTGGGATCAACACCTCGAGCCACATATATTATGTTATCAGACAGACAGTGGGATCAACACCTCGAGCCACATATATTATGTTATCAGACAGACAGTGGGATCAACACCTCGAGCCACATATATTATGTTATCAGACAGACAGTGGGATCAACACCTCGAGCCACATATATTATGTTATCAGACAGACAGTGGGATCAACACATCGAGCCACATATATTATGTTATCAGACAGACAGTGGGATCAACACCTCGAGCCACATATATTATGTTATCAGACAGACAGTGGGATCAACACCTCGAGCCACATATATTATGTTATCAGACAGACAGTGGGATCAACACCTCGAGCCACATATATTATGTTATCAGACAGACAGTGGGATCAACACCTCGAGCCACATATATTATGTTATCAGACAGACAGTGGGATCAACACCTCGAGCCACATATATTATGTTATCAGACAGACAGTGGGATCAACACCTCGAGCCACAAATATTATGTTATCAGACAGACAGTGGGATCAACACCTCGAGCCACATATATTATGTTATCAGACAGACAGTGGGATCAACACCTCGAGCCACATATATTATGTTATCAGACAGACAGTGGGATCAACACCTCGAGCCACACATATTATGTTATCAGACAGACAGTGGGATCAACACCTCGAGCCACAAATATTATGTTATTATACAGACAGTGGGATCAACACCTCGAGCCACATATATTATGTTATCAGACAGACAGTGGGATCAACACCTCCAGCCACAAATATTATGTTATCAGACAGACAGTGGGATCAACACCTCGAGCCACATATATTATGTTATCAGACAGACAGTGGGATCAACACCTCGAGCCACATATATTATGTTATCAGACAGACAGTGGGATCAACACCTCGAGCCACAAATATTATGTTATCAGACAGACAGTGGGATCAACACCTCGAGCCACAAATATTATGTTATCAGACAGACAGTGGGATCAACACCTCGAGCCACAAATATTATGTTATCAGACAGACAGTGGGATCAACACCTCGAGCCACACATATTATGTTATCAGACAGACAGTGGGATCAACACCTCGAGCCACATATATTATGTTATCAGACAGACAGTGGGATCAACACCTCCAGCCACAAATACTGGACAGCAGAACATGAACAGATTCAGTGCCAGACAACAAGTAGGTTTGGACCAAACAAAAATGGATGCCGGAAGATTGTAAGCAGGTGAGTGTTACAGTTAGGGCTTACAAGTTGTTAATATGGTAGCAGGTGAGTGTTACAGTTAGGGCTTACAAGTTGTTAATATGGTAGCAGGTGAGTGTTACAGTTGGGGCTTACAAGTTGTTAATGTGGTAGCAGGTGAGTGTTGCAGTTAGGGCTTACAAGTTGTTAATATGGTAGCAGGTGAGTGTTACAGTTAGGACTTACAAGTTGTTAATATGGTAGCAGGTGAGTGTTACAGTTAGGGCTTACAAGTTGTTAAAATGGTAGCAGGCATGTTGTATTACAACGCAATGACAACATTTCGGCGATGAATTTGCCTATGGCAGTTAGAGAAAGTCACTTACGATGATTAATTATCCTATGGCAATTAATCAGTTAAATGGATCGGACATCTTGTCAGAATGCAATACACCAGTTACCAGCACTGGCGCTGCACCACAGAAGATCTGATACGAGAGCAAGAGAATGCCAGAGAAAAAAAGTGGATTGACGAAATCAAAAAGATTGTACAATCACACGGAATAACACTATCCAGCGGCACACATCGGAAGCTGCAATATCAACTATTTCTCACCACGGCGCTTGTGCCAAATGTGGAAGGTGATGGTGATCAGTTACAAGGTCCTTTATTTAACATCTTCTGAACATCATGTCCCCCCTTCCCTTTCCTTTCCCCTACGAAAAGATTGTCAATATTAACACCAGTTTTCACATATCACGTATTTTGCAGGCTTGTCCATGGGGCATATTTTTCTGTCCCATCCCATCCCATCCCATGTTAATCTATGCCTGTCCCATCCCATGCCATCCCTTGGGACCTTTCCCATGGGATTCTCAAGGGAATAACATTCACATTGCCAAGCCTAGCAGGCTTGTCCATGAGACATATTTTTGTGCCCCATCCAATCACATGATAATTTATGCCTATCCCATCCCATCCCATCCCATGGGACCTTTCCCATGGGATTCCCATACGAATAACATTCCCATGGCCAAGTCTGGTGTTTTGCTAGTATATGTTTTTTAATACTGAAGAAACAAACAGTAGATTGTACAGTCTATTGTGTGGCATATTTCACTGCATCTATTTTAGGGTCAGAAGTCACACAACAAGCAAATCGACGAATCCTTCAAGCTGAAATATTCAACACACATATTCCCACAGTATTATAATGTATCTATCATTTGGTAATTTTAAACGGAAATTCAAGACGTTTTGTTTACACAACAATGGTTTGAGCACACGAATCCCATCTGATTCAGCATATATTTTTCATTATTATCACATTTGATTGGATAGATCACCTACCATTACTTTAACAAACAAAGAAAACAGCAACCAGACCATTGCTAAGATAAGCAAAGAAATGGGAGTCTCCGTATCGAAGCTATGAAGCCAAGCCTTAACACTTTCCATATTTGTTGATTTCTTGCCATCACCATGTGCCATGACGATAAGCTTGGGAGGTCATGTTTCTCCATCACACACGATCACCAGTCGTGGATCAACTTTGTGTTCTTGTTTCCATTATGCCATGTGGTCAAGCCATCGATATATGTATCTCTTTGCCTTTCCTTTGTTCCTGTCCCCTCAATCGTTCCAACTGTTACTAAATGTTTGTTTAGTTTATTTCCATTAATTAGAAGTGCTCAAGCTGCCTGCCTCGCTCTCCGAAGGTTGTGGGTTCAATTCTGGACTACGTATTTCGGTTCACAAGTGCATTTCCATGAATACGTGCCCATATAATATAATAATAGGTACGGGGTGTCAGGCATTGGTAGCACTTTTGGTAAGGATGACTCTCATGTCCTTTTCAGGACCCATCCCCCACTGGTCTAAGCCTGACACCCAGCTCACGCCTGTGGCTCCTAGTAGCTGTCGGCATGCGACAGCTGCCACCCCCCGGGCAACAGCTGTGAGAGGCTAGCTAAACCAGGAGCGGGTAGTCCATTGTGGAATCGTTCCACACAGGCATGAAGGGTATAATCAAGTTTGATGGTGCAACTTCTGAAGAGTTTGAAATCAAGAGTGGAGTTAAGCAAGGTTGTGTACTAGCTCCCACCCTCTTTTGAATATACTTTTCACATCTACTGAAATATGCCTTTCGTGATCAGGATGGTGGTATATGCATTCACTCACGCTCAGATGGCGGCCTCTACAATGCTCAGAGATTGAAGGCCAAGACCAAAATTAGGAGGGTACTGATCAGAGAGTTGCTTTTTGCAGATGATGCTGCAGTTACGACCCACTCTGAGGAAGAATTGCAATGTCTACTATCTGCATTCTCCAATGCTTGTTCTGAATTTGGTTTAACAATTAGCAAAAAGAAGACACAGATTATGTCACAAGGTGCACATGGGGTACCATCAATCTTTATTGACGACGCCGAACTAGAGATAGTAGACCATTTTACATATCTAGGATCAGTGGTAAATAGCAAATTATCCCTAGATCAGGAAATCAACATCCGGATTGGTAAGGCAGCAACAACAATGAACATGTTAAGAAAAAGAGTCTGGGAGAACAGGCAGCTTACTGCCAAAACAAAAGTCCTTGTCTATCAAGCCTGTGTCCTTAGTACTCTTCTTTATGGCAGTGAAACCTGGACAACTTACTCACACCAAGAGAAACATTTAAACAGCTTTCATATGCGGTGTCTGCGAAGAATTCTTGGTATTAAGTGGCAAGACAAAATCAAAAATACTGAAGTATTGGAAAGATCAGGTTGTGTGACGGTTTATTCCATGCTCAGTCTTCGAAGACTTAGATGGATACGACATCTTAGGAGGATGGATGATGGTAGAATACCAAAGGACATCTTTTTTGGTGAATTACAGATGGGTAAGAGATCTCTGGTTCGGCCTTTACTACGATACAAAGACGTGTGTAAGCGGGACATGATTGATACAGGCATTGATAATGCACATTGGGAGCATGTCGCCGCTGAACGTGTTGCATGGAGTGCAAACATCAGAAATGCAATAAACACAAAGGAGAAAATAATTGCAGATAAGTCACACACCGAGCGTGTGAGACGTAAGATGGTGCATGATGGTGGAAATGACCACTTGTTCACATGCACCCACTGTGAACGGACATTTACAGCGCAAATAGGCCTTATCAGTAACATTCGCTACCGCCATGTTTTAAAGTTATTATGCCTTTTTAAAGCACAAACCGTCTGTCAAGACGGCAAGGTGCCAATACAATATATATGCTTGTGTGGTTGTCAAATGATGCTAAAATATAGAAAAGCTCAAAGTTATTGATAATTTCATTGTTGGTATTACCTGTTGTGAGCTTACTACATGTTGTGTATTTCTATTATCATTTTTAATATTGTTATTGTGTCAGGTCTTAGTCAGATATGACTGAGCTACCGTATAACAGTAGACGGTACTACCTGCTTTCTGTTAGCGCCGAACGTAAGGCGGCGCTTACCAAACCCGACACCCCACATTGTGCCAACGGCTTCGGGCGGAAGAGCGCAATTGGGAGGGTACAAGCCTTACCCTGGTGCGAGGAAATGCAACCTAAAGACAAATGTCATGGCAGGGCAGACCAGGCCCTAAGCCGTGGTTGGCGGTTGGTCAAGGATCTAAGCTCCGAAAGGCGGACAATTAGAGCGATGCTTTGCTGATCCGGCAGCTTCTGCAGTTTGTCTTGTTCCAGATGTAGATGTGTTACCTTTCCTCTGGAGTGAACTAGGCAGGCAGAGAGAGGGATCATGCTGCATGGGCAACACATGATCTCTATATTTTAGCCCAGGCTTTGTGCTATGGAGAGGCAATAACTCCATCCCTTACAAACTATCGTCTGTCAAGAAGGCAAGGTGCCAATGATGAATTATATATATATATATATATATATATATATATATATATATATATATATATATATATATATATCATTTTCATATTTCAGATTATCATAACCACAAGATAGCACAATTATTGAGTAGACAATTTGTTAACAATTCTCTTCAAACCACTTCTGGACAGACCACATAAACAAAAGGAACAAACAAAATTAAATTAAGGCAAGGGACATAACGACTTAAAATATTAAGGCACATTACTAATCTAACAATATTTCTAACATTTACAGATGCGGAAATTATGAATTAATATATAGTTAATTTCATTGGCAGATTAACCTTTGCAGCCATTTACAAATACTGTTTTCTTACATATGTAAAAGAAATGAGCCTAGCGTGTGTAAGCAAGTAATTGTATTGTTTAGTTTTCTCTCTGCATAATACATTTTAATAATCTTCTTTTATTGCTTCTTCATAATGATATATAGTATTTTATTATACCAGACTTAATAGGAATTGGCCATGGTATTATCAGGCTAAGGGTATATTTTTGGCAGGCCGTTTACAGGCCATATAATGTTACCAACAATCAGAAGGAGGTTCAAGGGTCAGTACAAGATGCCAAACATTGGTTGCGGTACTTGGAAGAAGTACCAGCTTGTTGGGTCCGATGGATCCAAGAAATGCCTCGAACACAATGTCTAGGAACTGGAAGTGCTTCAGATTCACTACCGCATATTCCCAGCTGAGATCGGCCTGAGTGTCTAAGGCAGGAAGGGGACAGACAGTGTTGAGCGTGCCCAACAGTTGGCCATCAAGGTGATGAACACCAATGGTCGCCTCCTATCAAAGGCGGATGAGTACATTAATCGTTTACTTTCATAATAAATGTAATAAACTATTTGATTTAAAATATGTTTCGTTATATGAATTGACAAGAGATACTTGTGCTGATCACTCTATGAATTGACGAGAGATACTTGTGCTGATCACTCTATGAATTGACGAAGCATAATCTTTCTAGGCATTTATGTGTAAGAAATCTAGCATTATAGATTTTACTGCCGTTACCTTCATTGGATTATACTTTGTACAAACACTAAACATGATGTTTACAAATATATGTCTCTAGCAGTGTTTATTCGGGACAATATTTCTGTTTCTGTATCATTTCTACCCATCTGACTGCTACTCATCTCATCTCATCTTGTTCCTCTTGTACCTTGCCGTGTTGAAGTGAAGTATAAACAGCGGGAGAGTGCCCGCTTATGGTCTTCATGTATCGATATTCCCATGGACTCTGATATTCCCTCCGTTCATCGTTTACGTGGTCGGTCTCTTCCTCTCCTTCCATCTGGCCTGAACATCATTGATTGTTGTGGTATACTGTAAGTTGGTAACCTTCTTGCATGGCCACACCATTTGACTTGTTGCCTTCTAATAGTATCTATCGCTGCTTTAACCCCTACTTTAGCATTGAGACTGCTACTACTAACATTAATTAACTAATAACAATTATTATTCAAATGAGAAAAATAGTATAATGGTATTTCCGTTGTTTATTTCCTTACTTTTTCTTTTATTAGAGCATACCCAGTTTATCATAACAACAGGCTAGCATAATTTTTAAGTGATCACCAAATTTATAACAACGTCGGTGGAGCCCACATAAATAAACGGAACATACATAACTAAATTAAGACATGGGACATAACAGTTTATAATGATAAGGTTCATTATTCAAACTAAACATTCAGTATTTTTAATATGTAAATTACTTTCCTAATTTTTTCTTTAATTTCATAGGCAATGAATGAATCGCCAAAAAACAAGAAGTAGATTGTGGGCTTTACTAAAATACGATTACAAGAAACAAATTGGACGTTGCGGCCCAAGCCTTCGTCAGCACAGAACAAACAAACACAAACCAACACAAAACTACATGAAACACACTAACTGACAATAATATTAAGTATGCTTATCTGAATATGTGTCCTAGCTTGGAGTGACTGACGACTGACACGAGTTCGACGGCTATCAGTGGATTGTATGTATCTTTAATTTCATATGAAATCAACGTTTACTGTCATTTACAAATACTTTAAGTTATATATGAAAAATATAAATATGCATATCATATGTACGAAAATAATTATAATATATAGTTTTCTCTTTGCACAATACATTTTTATAATCTACTGTTCTAGCTTCGAAATAATAAAATATACAATTTTGTTGTGCCTATAGTGCACTCTGGTGTGTCGAAGAACGTTATATTTTTGGGCTGGCAGTTGACAGGCCAATAAGTTTCATATTGTGCTACTCGGTCCTACGCAATCCATTTTGACTTATAGACAATCCACCGCGGAGAAAACAGCACAGGAAATCTCTGGTCGTGAGATGCAGCCACTTCTTCGGCGAGTGCTTCGCTTTCATTACGTTCCTCACACTCCCACTCAATACGTTTTTGCGGGTGACATGAGAAAGGGAACGCTGCTGTATGTCGTCATAGCGGGAAAGCTGAGTTAGTTAATTAGTTAGTTAGTTAGATAGTTAGTTAGTCAGTTAGTTAGTTAGTTAGTTAGTTAGTTAGGTAGTTAGTTAGTTAGTTAGTTAGTTAGTTAGTTAGTTAGTTAGTTAGGTAGTTAGTTAGTTAGTTAGTTAGTTAGTTAAGTAGTTAGTTAGTTAGTTATTTAGTTAGTTAGTTAGTTATGTAGTTAGTTAGTTAGTTAGTTAGTTAGTTAGTTAGTTAGTTAGTTAGTTAATTAGTTAGTTAGTTAGTTAGTTAGTTAGTTAGTTAGTTAGTTAGTTAGTCGAGGTTCCAACTTCTCGGCAACTGGTCGTCCCCATTATGCTCCATTCCTATGCCAGTGAATATCACACAAAATGCTACCCACTGTCCAATGTGAAAAGTGGAATAGACAGGAGTCTCGGCAATCCAACAGCCCGCACAGGTACACTGTGCATAATACCACCGCCAGAATGCCAAAACAAATGTCATCCACGAAAACCACAGCTCATCGTCGATGGACTCGGCAGTCACCAGAAAGGCCTCACTGACCCGGGTTTTCTCACATAGCTCGGTCTTTTTCCGCAGTGCGACCTGCCAAAAGTGTCGCATAAAGCACGAACTCCGTAGCTTGTGCGCCGACTACCAGGAGTCTCCTCAAAAATGCACTCGTGAACCTAAAAGGCAAATCAGTCAATTCAGTAACAGCCGATAGCCATTGTTCCTAACATGCAGATCACTGTACAAGACATATGTAACATCATTCCACGCGAATTTCACAGCTCACTGTGTCGCCCACGCACTCACTCAGTAGCAGGGCGACGGAACAATGTACTAGTCCATCATGAGGACAATGCGATTGCAAACCGTAGCTACAAGTATAAACAAGCCACAGGCCTTAACGTTTCAATGCCTAACCGCCATGTTGGCGACTGGAAGTTTTGGGAAAGCTGATGGGAGGAGAGGTAGGGGGAGACCAAGTAAGAAGGTGCCGTGCAGTTTGACATCATCACATGGGGAAACATCAACATCAGAAATTAGTGTCAGCACACGAGACATAAATCTGTGCACAGACATGATAACCTTCTTCACACGACGAGGACTGTAAGACGACGTGAGATGAAGGATTAAAACATGTGATAAAGGATATCAACAGTCCATTACTCCATGTGGAGAACAATAACCTTCCGACTGATAGGACTGTGAGGGTAAAACCACATGCTTTGATGGCTGTCTAGTCACAGGACTATCATTCTAAGCCGGTGATGGACCCTACTATAACTTCTTCTTGAGGTTGAACGGGGAAGGTGTAATGGTGAAATCGAATCCAAGGATTAAAACATCTCTGAATGTATACTCCCTCAATTGTTGCCCATTTCATTTACAGGTATCACTGTTGCTCACCTGGACGCCCTCCTGTCATTTTGCTAAGGCTATCTGTGGGATTATGTGATTGACCCTCCCCACCCCTGCACCATCAAATACTACCGTCAAATACCTTGCTCCTGTCCAGAACGCGAGTCCGCATGTTCTCTTCTACCACCAGTCGAGGCGCGTGCTACACGTGTGTCGTGTCCATTACGAGGTAGCTCTTCACGACAGATAAGTAACCTGTATGCATATGTTCGTGTAGAAGTGTAGATTGCTGTCATATAGAGCATGTTTGATGTTTACGTGCTGACGAAGGTTATAGCTGCCGCCTGTGTGTGATGTGTGCGTGCTGACGAAGGTTATAACTGCCGCCTGTGTGTGATGTGTGCGTGCTGACGAAGGTTATAACTGCCGCCTGTGTGTGATGTGTGCGTGATGACGAAGGTTATAGCTGCCGAATGTGTGTGATGTGTGCGTGCTGACGAAGGTTATAGCTGCCGCCTGTGTGTGATGTGTGCGTGCTGACGAAGGTTATAACTGCCGCCTGTGTGTGATGTGTGCGTGTTGACGAAGGTTATAGCTGCCGCCTGTGTGTGATGTGTGCGTGATGACGAAGGTTATAGCTGCCGCCTGTGTGTGATGTGTGCGTGCTGACGAAGGTTATAGCTGCCGCCTGTGTGTGATGTGTGCGTGCTTACGAAAGTTATAACTGCCGCCTGTGTGTGATGTGTGCGTGCTGACGAAGGTTATAGCTGCCGCCTGTGTGTGATGTGTGCGTGCTGACGAAGGTTATAACTGCCGCCTGTGTGTGATGTGTGCGTGATGACGAAGGTTATAGCTGCCGAATGTGTGTGATGTGTGCGTGCTGACGAAGGTTATAGCTGCCGCCTGTGTGTGATGTGTGCGTGCTGACGAAGGTTATAACTGCCGCCTGTGTTTGATGTGTGCGTGTTGACGAAGGTTATAGCTGCCGCCTGTGTGTGATGTGTGCGTGATGACGAAGGTTATAGCTGCCGCCTGTGTGTGATGTGTGCGTGCTGACGAAGGTTATAGCTGCCGCCTGTGTGTGATGTGTGCGTGCTGACGAAGGTTATAACTGCCGCCTGTGTGTGATGTGTGCGTGCTGACGAAGGTTATAGCTGCCGCCTGTGTGTGATGTGTGCGTGCTGACGAAGGTTATAACTGCCGCCTGTGTGTGATGTGTGCGTGCTGACGAAGGTTATAGCTGCCGCCTGTGTGTGATGTGTGCGTGCTGACGAAGGTTATAACTGCCTCCTGTGTTTGATGTGTGCGTGCTGACGAAGGTTATAGCTGCCGCCTGTGTGTGATGTGTGCGTGCTGACGAAGGTTATAACTGCCGCCTGTGTGTGATGTGTGCGTGCTGACGAAGGTTATAGCTGCCGCCTGTGTGTGATGTGTGCGTGCTGACGAAGGTTATAGCTGCCGCCTGTGTGAGATGTGTGCGTGCTGACGAAGGTTATAGCTGCCGCCTGTGTGTGATGTGTGCGTGCTGACGAAGGTTATAGCTGCCGCCTGTGTGTGATGTGTGCGTGCTGACGAAGGTTATAGCTGCCGCCTGTGTGTGATGTGTGCGTGCTGACGAAGGTTATAACTGCCGCCTGTGTGTGATGTGTGCGTGCTGACGAAGGTTATAACTGCCGCCTGTGTGTGATGTGTGCGTGCTGACGAAGGTTATAGCTGCCGCCTGTGTGTGATGTGTGCGTGCTGACGAAGGTTACAACTGCCGCCTGTGTGTGATGTGTGCGTGCTGACGAAGGTTATAACTGCCGCCTGTGTGTGATGTGTGCGTGCTGACGAAGGTTATAACTGCCGCCTGTGTGTGATGTGTGCCTGCTGACGAAGGTTACAACTGCCGCCTGTGTGTGATGTGTGCGTGATGACGAAAGTTATAACTGCCGCCTGTGTGTGATGTGTGCGTGCTGACGAAGGTTACAACTGCCGCCTGTGTGTGATGTGTGCGTGATGGCGAAGGTTATAGCTGCCGCCTGTGTGTGATGTGTGCATGCTGACGAGGGTTATAGCTGCCGCCTGTGATTGTATTCTACTAAAGCTTTCTCATGCTGCTCGTTTTCGTGGATTCATTCATAACTTAGGGGAAGAAAGTCTCACAAATGAATTGTGTATTTGGTTTGAGGATTTTAGCCAAGACTTAACACTTTTTCTGTATTGACGAAAAGACGCGATCATTCCCCTCTACTTATAGACCATGCCTGTTTGGAACCTTCTGTCTGATATGCTATCAACCATTTCTGACACTGATATTATTGTATACACAAATGTCAAACAGCCCAGTATCTTCTCTCCTGTTCTCCCCCCGCCTGTCCTTCCCTACAACTCTCCCGTTGTGACGACATACTCCAGTTTTCTCATTCACACGGCATTCTCAAAGAATATGAGCAAATCGTAATTCAAATATCCGTATCTTCATCACTTACCATATCAGTACAGAGCTCTGGATGTAGCGAGTTTACAATACAGTGTCCAGCTTCTTCACGGTACATTCATAGAAGACTCTTGCAGTCCATGCGTTGATATTGTCCACACAATTGTGACGATGTCTTCCTTCAGCACATTTCACATCCGCGTTTTATTCCTTAATATCCTTTAAAAAGAAATGGTGCTTCCATAAAGACCTGGTGTTCTTTGATTATCTGACGTTGCTATCAATCAGTAATATTTCCTTTAATCATAGTTTTACGAGAGTGTTGTTTCTCATCGTATCCTGCCATCACCTTTCTTCTATTCGACAATATTTCCAAGGTCTGAAATCTTCAGTTTTATTCTTGGATTGTTTATTAGTTGTCCACATTTAAAACATAAAATAGACGTAAGTCGTGGTACGTACTTAACGACACAGGGTCATCCCATAATGCTCCGTTGTTCATGTGTCAGTTAATATCACTCAAAATACTCATCAATGTGAAAAGTAGAACAGGTAGCAGTTCCGACAAACCAAAAGCAGGCTCACGCAGAACTGCAGAATACCAACTCAATAGTCCGTCACTAAAATTAAAGTTTGTCGACGATGGAAACAAACATTCACTAGAGAACTAACAGTTGTAAATACATTATTCGTGAGGAAAACCCAGTTAACCATTGACATCTGATTTCGAGAAATATTAGTCAGATGTCTAAAAAGCAAGTGAGCTTATATATCACTATCACCCATACTGAAACATTCACAACGACAGATGATGAATAGAATATTCACAGCAACCCTATGCTGCCAATGTCAAACTTGGACATCCTCCAAATCACGCGCAAAATCAATATCTACGAGAAGAGGGGCTTGAGAAGAGCTGCCAACTTAACTTTCCGATACCGAGAAAGAAATTGTGTTCATGTTTCGCCACCTCACACTATTACCAGTCGTGAATCAGGTCTGTGTTCTTGTCTCGATTATGGTATGTTATCCAGCCATCGATATATTTCTCTCTGCCTTCTCCTTGTTCCTCTCTCTCAATCTTTCCAACAGCTGCTTATTTTATTAGTTTATTTACATTAATTACGTGCCCAAATAATTTTGACTGTCAACTTTTAATTTCTTTAATCAGTTTACTGTTTTTATTTGTTCCTTGTAGGACTTGCTCATTGGTTTTTCTGTCTGTCCATTATATGCTGTGCATCTTCTTCAGAAACTGCTTCTCCACTGCCATCAAATGTTTGGCAGCTTTTCTGCTTATTGTACACGATTCATATCCATATAATGGTGTACAATATATGTAGCATTTCTCGTTGCAATTGACATCTTTTTATTGGTCTGTATGTTTTCCATCAGACATCTTTGCCATAGCGATGCTTGACTTAATGTCTTTAATGCACCTCCCAGTAGATACTATGGCAGTTCTGAAATATTTGTATCGATTCATTGTTTGAGTTGACAAGAGATAGTTGTACCGATACACTCATGAATTAATGAGAGATAGTTGTACCAATTCACTCTATGATTGATGAAACATGATTTTCTGTGCATTTGATGTTTGTTTGTTTGCTTGTTTGTTTGTTTGTTTGTTTTGTTTTTTTGTTTTTTTGGTTATTTTTGTTTTTGTTATTTTTGTTAGAAATTTAGCATTACAGATTTTACTGCCATTTCTTTCATTAAATTATATCATTGTAAAAAGCCAAACATGATTTTGAAAAAAAATATGTCTCTAACAGTGTGTACTAGGTATAATATTCCTTTTTCTTTATAATTTCTACCGATCTGGGTGCTCCTGTTAACGCTAATTAATCATAATCAGAACATGCATATGTTAAGAAATCATAAAACGGTGCTTCGCTTACTTATTTTCTTATTTTTTTTTTTTTTTTTTTTGGGGGGGGGGGGGGAGGTTAAATTTTGATCATACCCAGATCATCATAACAACAAGATATCATAAATGTTGAGTGGTCAACGAATTTATTAACAATTCTCTTCAAATAACTTCGGGGGAGACCACATAAGCAAAAAGAGCAATCTAACTTAAATTACGACATGGGACATAACGAGTTCACATATTAAGGGGCATTACTTAATCTAACAATCTTTCTAACATTTACAGTTCTGGCAATTATATCTTTTTATATGGTTAATTCCATTTGCACATTAACATTTGCTGCAATCAGATATTACTTTAAGTTATACATGATGAAGAAAAATAAACAGAGTATTAACAAAAATAATTAATTTATTTAAGTATTGTTTCTCACAAAACATTTGTTTTATAATCTGCTTTTCTGGATTATCTAGGAAAATATATACAACTTTAGTATTCAACTTTGATATAGTATAAGTGAAGTCTATGATTCTATTTTTAGCAGGCTGTTGAAAGGCCACTGATCACCCCATTCAGTCTACGTCTGGCCTACCACAGGGATCACCATTATCTCCGGTACTGTTCAACGCCTACACAGTGAGAATCACCAGTGAGCAGATCACTGGACCTGGCAGGACATTGTCATATGCCGATGATGTTTTAGTGTATCGTCAGGGGAAGGATAGAGAGGAGGTTGCTGTGGAACTACAAACCGAACTCAATCGCATAAGTACTTGGTGTGATGAAGCTATGGCAATGGTCAACCCAACAAAGGCAACAGTGACTTGGTTCTCGTTGAATAATCATATTGTCAACACCCCAACACCAACTGTAATGCTGTGTTCAAAGACGGTGGAAAGAACGCAGGCAATGAATTACCTGGGGATACGGTTTGATCGAAGCCGTGCTTATAATGTGCACATAGACCAGGTGATAACAAAGGCCAAGCGGGGTTTGGCAGCGATGCGGGTGATGGCGGCAGAAAACTGTGAGCAGCGCCATCTATGTCTTCTGTACGAGGGGTTGGTCATGTCTGTTTTGGAGTATGCAATGGCAATCCTGACTCTCAGCCATAAGCAGATAGAAAGGATGGAAAGGATACAGAATGAAGCTATGCGCATTATTCTTGGATGTACAAGAGATACAGCATGCAGGGCGATGAGCTACCTTCTTGGTTTTCCAACCATTGAAGAGAGAATACAAGGTTGCAGGGCACGCGCCTACCTCAGAATTAACGCAAACACACAACATCCACTGCATAGTGAAATTAGGAAGGTGAAGGGCAGCAGGTTAAAAAGAGGACGGTCGTGGATGGGTCAAGCCGAAGACATTCTTCAACAGGTGTGTTCACTTGAGGACTTAGAACCTGGCGAGGAGTGGGTGCAAGTGCCAACAGACTTCTGCATATCCTTTTCAGTTTGCATCCAACTAGATAGAAAATGCAGACAAGAAAATCCGGCTGCTGTTGAGGCTGAAGTACAAGCGTTGATTTTCGAGAATTCGCTATACGGTGACGCGGTCATCTACACAGATGGGTAGGTCGTCCGACATGTGAGAAGCTCTTGGGCCTTTACAGCTCGGGCCGGAGGGAGAATTGTGAAGGAGGACTCTGGTGCTTTCACTGAAACCACAAGTAGCCTGACCATGGAAGTCATGGCAGTAAGTAAAGCAAAAACATGGCTCGAGACTCAGACATTCACTAGGGCTTGTTTCCTTAGCGACTCAATGAACATGATCAAGAGGATAGAGGAGGGGTCGATCCGAAGAGAATGGTTGCTGCCTTTGGAGCGGTCTTAGTTTCATCTTCGTGCCAGGGCATGCGGGAGTACAAGGAAATGAGCGGGCTGACAAGCTCGCAGGTGAGGCTACTGTGGAGGGCGGACGCGCCATGGACCAGGCCGACATTCTGAATGCTCTACGAGAAGTAAGACTTTTGCGAGAACCAAGTGATGACTGTGAATCTACAACAATTGCCAGACTGCGACTGCAGCAAATTAAAAGAGGGGTGGCCAAACAAGAACACTACGCAGGAAGCCAAAGAAGATTTATATACCAACACAGAACTGGCGTCGTTAGCCACTACACGTTGCGGGATGTGCTGAGGAGGGGATCCGAGCACTTATGGACTGAATGGTTCGATGTGCAATGAGGATGATCTGTCGACTAACTAACTAACTAACTAGTCTACGTCACTTCCGGACCATTTTGTCTAAGATTAAAGTGTAGATTTATCCGTACCTGATCTGGTCAGGGTGCAGAGACGGCCATCCAAACTAAAACCCAAAACACCATTCATTGTCCACTAACACTGGACCACACTAGATAGAAATAAAATGGCAAAGTCAAAGAATCATATCAATCATAAAAAAGCTGCAAACACCATCGTAATGGCACCCACAGATAATAGTCCACACTCCATCCATCCATCCATCATGTGCCATGCCGGTAAGCGTGGGCGGTCATGTTCTGCCATCTCACTCGATCACCAGAATCGTGGATCAGCTCAGTGTTCCTGTCTCGACCATGCCACGAGGCCAAGCCATCCAGGTCCACACTAGATAGAAATAAAAAGGTATAGTCAAAGATTCATATCAATCATAACCAAAGCGGCAAACACCATCGTAATGGCAGCCACAGATACAAGTCCAACATATATTCATCCATGGAAAGGGCTAATCCCAAGTTCTGGAGGAATATGAAATTCTCCAGGAAACACAATAAGAAAGTGAAGGCTGCAGGACAAATAAACATCCTGGAATAAAATAAAGTTGATTCTGGCTGATAGCGCAAACTTTGAATGGATATGGTTATTACAGTTGTTTCCATCTAGAAAAATCACCTTCATACTATCGGTCGTTTGGCTAAGATCAAAAGTAAAATCAGCTGTACTTGATCTGGCCACAGTAACCAGCTGAAATGGTTATGTGAATGACGCACTGGGACGTGGAACTTCATGGGGTGGCTCTGGGCCCTGGGGAACCGCGCACACATGTGTAAAAAAAAAAAAAAAATAAAAGCAAAAATGACAAGTTTTGATACACGGGCATACGTAATCAATGTTCACTGCTAGACTATCCACCCCTTAGTAAGCTCAAAGCATGTCTGCATTCGTCAGAAGCAGCCACGCTTCTCTCTCGACGAGTACTTCGCGTCCATTACGTTCCACACACTCCATGGGGAAGGGTTTTTCCGTGTGTCTTTCTCCTGCTGTGCTCTCACATCCTGATTTCTAGCGTGGACACGCTTTAATCGCTGGTGGCGGTCATCCCTCAGTACGTTTGTTGGCTTGGCATGAGAAAGAGATCACTGCAGCATGTCGTCACAACAGGAAAGTTAGAGAGGAGGAGATGCGGGGTGGGGGGGGGGGGGGAACCAAGAGAAACGATGCCGGGCAGTTTTACATCATCACATGGAGAAACATCTACATCAGAAATGATTGGCAGCACACGGCATGGAATAGAAGAAGAATAAGTGAGAGTTTAAAATGTTTCAGAATGACTAGTCCCTCAATCGTTGCCCATTTAATTTCACTGTTGCTCACCTGGACGTCTCCCCCCCCCCTACCTCCACTCCTTCCCCTTCTGTCATTTTGCTGTGACTATCTTTGTGGTTATATGAATGACTTCCTCCTCCTCCCTCCCCCTCCTCCAACCACCTCTACACTATCCAATACTACTTTCGAACACGTAGTTTCTGCCCAAAAATCTTTTTTGTCGGAACGGTATGGTTCCGTCGCCCTGCTACTGAGTGAGTGCCTGGCGCGACACTGTGAGCTGTGAATTTCGAGTGGAATGCTTTTGCATCTGTCCGCGGTTGTTTTTCGCGCGAACTGCATGTTCGGAACGATGACGGCCGGCTGTTGCTGGATTGTCTGGTTTGCCTTTTCGGTTCACGAGTGCATTTTTCAGGAGACTCCTGGGAGTCGTCGTTGTAGCTACGGAGTTCGTGATTTGTGCGGCGCTTTCGGTGGGTCGCCCTGCAGAAAGAGACCGAGCCATATGGGATAAAACCCCGGTCAATGAAGTCTTTCTGGGGACTGCCGTTTTCATCGACGATGAACTGTATTTTTCGTGGAGGACTTTTGTGCTGGCATTCTGGCGGCAGCATTATGCACAGTGTACCTGTGCGGGCTGTTGACTTGTCGCCACTCCTGTCTATTCCATTGTTCACATGGGGCAGTGAGGAGCATTTTGTGATATTCACTGGCACAGGAACGGAGCAATATGGGGACGACCCGTTGCCGTGAGGTTGGAACCGCGACTAGCTAACTAACTAACTAATCTTTTATGTCGTGGCAATTGACATCTTTTTATTTGACAGTATGTTTTCCATTATGCAACAGACATCTTTGCCATAGTGATGACGAGAGAAAGCTGTACCGATTCACTCTATGAATTGACGAGAGAAAGCTGTAACGATTCACTCTATGTATTGACGAGAGAAAGCTGTAACGATTCACTCTATGAATTGACGAGAGAAAGCTGTAACTATTCACTCTATGAATTGACGAGAGAAAGCTGTAATAATTCACTCTATAATTGACAAAACATGATTTTCTATGCATTGATGTTTTATAAATTTAACGCGATAGATTTTACTGCAGTTGTCTTAATTGAATTATATCCTTGTATAAAAGTTAAACTTGAAGTTTTAAAAATATATTTCAAGCATCGTTTATTCGGGGACAATAATTTTTCCCTTAATATATTTTACAGATCATACAGCAACTACTAACTGTTGTAATGAAACTAAAATATCATTATACTGATTAGAAATCATAAAACGGCACTCACCTTGTCTATTTTATTCCTGTTTTTCTTTTTCTTTTTTTAATAGGGTGCCCAGATTATCACAACAACAGGCTAGCATAATTGTTGAGTGGTCACCGAATTTATAAACAATTCTTTCCAAACAGCTTCCGGGGGGACCACATAAACAAAAGGAACAAAGAAAACTAAATTAAAGCATGGGACATAACTACTTAACATATTAAGGAACATAACTTAATCTAAAAATATTTCTAACATTCACATATTTCTTAATTACTGTGTTAATTTCTCGTTAATTCCATTTGTAAATCACCCTTAAATTCTATTCCCCAATATTCATATTATAATAATCAGTGGTCTAACATAAGTAGTTATAGTATTTGGTTACACTTTTTTGCACAGTATATTGTTATAATCTGTTTTCAGTATTTTCTGGAGTAATATATATGACATTAGAACCCAATCGTGATTTGCATAGTATAAACTCGTGTGTATTTTTGGCTGGCCTTTGGAAGGCCAAATAATCTTAAGCTATTTTCTTTCTCGCCGGTCTCTCTGGCTGTGGGGTTACAACACTTTCTCTCTGTAATCCCGTTTATCACGCAGAGTCTCGCAGCGGAGCGAGAACTGAGGTGGTTCGACCCCCGCTCGTGACTTGCGGATACTGAGCCGGCCGCTCAGAAAGCAATGGCAAACTACTGAGCGTAATCTTGCCAAGAGATCAACAGACAGCTGAAAGATGCTGCTGTTGACAGCTAAGTCCTGTAAAAGGATACGAAAAAAAAAAAAAAAAAAAAAAATTTTCTTTCTCGGCCTTTCGGTTAATATCAAAGTATAGTATCTGGACTTCGTCTGACAATGACCGCATTAGGTGGTCATCCAAATGACACAATGGGATGTGGGGGACCTGATGGGGCGGATCTGGCCTCCGTGGGAGGCCCCCTCCCCCTCTCCTCCTCTCCCCCCAGCCAGAACAACAAACGTCTTCAAATTGTCCACCCTAGTGCTGAGATCATAGTGTAGTCATCCGCACTTGATCTGGCCAGGGTCATCAGCAAATGTGGAAATCTGAATGGCACACAGAGACGTGTAAATTTTTATACGCCATCCATGTTCAATTCTACAAAACACACTGATTAGCGAGCTCACAGCAAGTCTGCAGTCGTCAGAAGCAGCCATGTTTCTCTCTCTATCTCCTCTCCCCGTCCCATAATCGTGCGCTCAGATGCTGATTTCCAGCTTGGCGACGCTTTAATCGCTGTTGTCGGTTATCCCACAATACATTTGTGCACGTGTCATGAGAAAAGGAGTGCTGAAGTGTGTCTTCACAACGGTAAAGCTGGTTCAAAAGAGAGGCAGGAGGAGACGAACGAACGAACAAACTTTATGTTCAAAGGGTTAAGAATTGGGCACGTAGGGCCGTCTAAAGAGAGACGATTGTGGGTGGTTTGACAACATGTCTTGGAGGAATATCCACATCAGCAAGAAGTGGCAGCACACGAGACAAAAGGCTGTGCACAGACATGATCATCTTCGCTAGACTTTGTGTATATAGGATCGGAAGTCCAAACTATAATATACGTCGTCGTCGTGTCTCGTGGTCATTCGCACTGCGAGCGCCAACAAGTCAAGTCGCCTTATTCTGTTAACAAGCCTAATACGCGGGAAAATGTCACGTTGCAAGTCCAACAACAAGAAACACGCGGTAGCCAAGAAGTGCAGCGTGGGAGCCGACAACAAGGAAAAGAACGTGGAGAGCCTACATGCTAGCTGCATCAAAGAGCCCGATTCTACAGCTATTACTGAAGCTACCACGAGAGAGACGATCTACAGCCCACCACAGATAAGACCCAAGTCAGCAGAGAAGAAGGAGGAGAAAGACACCAGAGCCGGGAACACCGACTCAAAAACAGTCCGATGGGTTGTCAAGCGGTTTCAAGTGGAGCTGACAGGCGAAGAAATCCTGAAGCAGCTAGGAGAAGAGAATCCTCACATCCGATTCATGAAGGCGGAGCGGCTCCTCACATACTCCAAGATACCGACAACCTTGGCGGTGGTGACGTCGGAGGGCAGCGAAATGCCGACCACAGTATCATTCAACAAGAGAATACAGCAGTCAGAGAGATTCATCCCAAGAATCACTCAATGTTCCAGATGTCAGAGGGCCGGCCACAGCAGAGCAACGTGTCGCAGTGAGACGGAAATCTGCCGTTACTGCGCCGTTCACCACGCCTTCTAGGAGTGTCCGCTGGCCAAGCTGGACACGGACTTCAGAGCTCCTAACAACAAAAGAAAGTGCCCAACCTGCCTGGGCAAGCATGGAGCAAGATACATGGGCTGTGTGTACCTGCAACGGCACAGAGACGTCTTAAAGATCGCAACTACCACGAAGACATAAGTCAAGGAAGCAATGCAGAGGGGCGAGATAGCCACGGGTATAGCACAAGCTGAAAGAGATCAACTCCAAAAACAGATAGACGAGTTGAAAAGACAAGTCAAGGCAATGCTGACGCCGACTCCGAATAGCGACAACGAAAAACAAGTGGCGTAAATGAAGGAGATTCAGCAAAACACCAAGCAAGAAGTAGAACATATGGCACTGATTAAGAAGGAGAACGAAGAGATCCTACAAACCATTAAATCAAAGCGAGAACTACAGAAAGCTGAAATAGAAATCTTCCGAAACAAAACAACAGAAGCCGTACAAGCAATTACAGAGAATACGCAAGATGAAAACCAAGAGACCGAGACTGAATCGCAAGCGAAAGCCAGCAGCCCAAACATGATGCCCGAAACAGCCAAAGGGAAGCCAACATCCAGCCAGACAGCCAAAGAAAACCAAGATGAGCAACTTGACGACGGCAAAGAGGACACCTCGTCACCCTGCCCATTTACCAGGGCGGATATGGCAGAAATAGACAGAAAAGTGGAACACATGAAAGAGGAACGCAGGCGCAAGGGACTCCCCGAAGATTACCAAGATGAACACGCTGACGACGGCAGAGAGGACGCCCCGATAACACCATTATTTACCGATGAAGAACTCGTGGAGATAAAAAGGACATACGAAGGTGCAAGGAATACAGAAGGCGCATGGAAGAAAAAGCAAAGAAGTACAAGAAATACAAGAGAAAATCAATGCCCTTCCGTATCTGGGAAGAACAAGATGTATACGAGGATGACGAACACCCGTGGCAATACTATATAGTTGACGGAGAGATCGTCCCATTTCTGACCGCAGAGGAAAACATCAGATGGCAACAGAAGCTCAAGCTCGAAGAGGAAAAAAGGCTCAAGGAGGAAAAGGAAAACGTCGAAAATACACAGAAAATACACAAAAAAGGAGACAAAAAGACCAAATAAATAGTCCTCATAAGGACTGCATTTTAAATGCATTTGATATAGGAATCTCCTTCTTATTGTTGCACGTTTGTTGTTGTTGTTGTTGTTGTTGTTGTTGTTGTTGTTGTTGTTGTTGTTGTTGTTGTTGTTGTTGTTGTTGTTGTTGCGCTCGTTAGTTTTAACTTAAGCGTAGTCCATAAACGCCAATTTTAGTAATAGTGCGCTAAATTTTGCGAGTGGA
>CAWUFQ010000123.1:0-52021 GCA_963921405.1 Cepaea hortensis | reverse complement strand
TTTCCTCTTTCTCATTTATCTTCTTTGTCTCCTCCTACCGCTTCTTCATCTTATTCTATGGTACATGTACACATCATAGGCTACAATATGTTATTATCAGCCATGTCATTTGTCCTTCCTTTAAAAATTACAAATACTATGATACAAAAAGATATTCTGTTTATTCATGTTATGAGTTGTATGCAGTTGGAAACTGGCCAGAGTGTCAGCTGGCACGTGAGCCAAGTAAGATCCTAACCAAGTGAGCCTCCTTAAACATTAGCCAATATGTTAAGCATGTTAATGTCCTTTTAGGCAAATCAGCTTTCTACACGCTGCTAAACATACATAAACTGAACAATCCCGGACGTCAGATAGTTTCCCCCTGTTCATGCCCGACTGAATACATTTCAGAGTTTCTTGATAATATTCTCCATCCTCTAGTTATCAATCTCCCTTCATATATCAAAGATACAACGCATGGGTTACTTTCATTTAAATCTCTCCTGCTAACTCCTGGTAACATATACAGACTATTCTTAATGGGTGTATAGTTAGTTAGTTAGTCGAGGTTCCTACTTCACGGCAGCTGGTCATCCCCATTATGCTCCGTTCCTGTGCCATTGAATATCACACAAAATGCTCCCCACTGTCCAATGTGAAAAGTGGAACAGACAGGAGTCTCGCCAATCCAACAGCCCGCACAGGTACACTGTGCATAATGCCGCTGCCAGAATGCCAACACAAAAGTCCTCCACGAAAACCACAGTTCATCGTCGATGGAATCGGCAGTCACCAGAAAGACCTCATTGACCCGGGTTTTCTCATATGGCTCTGTCTCTATCCGCAGGGCGACCCACTGAAAGCGTCACATTAAGCACGAACTCCGTAGCTCCAGCGCCGACTCCCAGGAGTCTCCTGAAAAAATGCACTCGTGAACCGAAAAGGCATATCAGTCAATTCAGCAACAGCCGGTAGCCATTGTTCCGAACATGCAGGTCACTGTACAAACAAAAGCGGACACGTAGAAGCATTCCACGCCAATATCACCGCTCACAGAGTCGCGCCACGCACTCACTCAGTAGTAGGGCGACGGAACCATATACTACCAATCCAACATGATGAAAATGCGAAATGCAAACCGAAGCCACAAAGATAAATACTCCTACTGGGTTGGGGGTGTCGGGGGGGGGGAGTATATGGTAGGCTATACCAAGGGCTACATTTGTAAACAAGCATGCAAAAATCTTGCGATACAGTCATACACAGTTTTATAGAGAAGCACAAGACAGACATGCACAGGGTGAAAGAGAGCCACAAGCCAATCAACTATGTAAAGGAAATTTAGGAATGCAGTGCAGTCCCACCAGGCCAGTATTCCCTGCAGTGCAGCATTTACGTATAAGCTACTTAAGCTATAGCTTGGGCCCCCCAAGAAAGTGGGGGACCCAAAAAATATTGTCCGAGTTAGCAATTTGTCACTGACATAGAATATCTGGACTTATAAAGAGCCCCATATTTCAAATAGCTTAGGGCCTTATCAAGTCTAAATCCGGCCCTGATTCCCTGGGTGTATGTTCTCTCTATAACTCCATTCCGCAGGCCTCACTGCGCTACAATTCCTTTTTGATCAACGCACAGATCAAGCCGTCCCTACTCGTCCCCTTCTGAGATTCGCTGTAATTAATCCTCAAATATTTTTATTGCGCTCGCTCACTTTGAACTCAAGCGTAGTCCATACACACTACTTTTAGTAGTGCTGGGATGAATTATGCGTGTGGATTAGCTTTCCCTATTAACAGTATCCATCGCCATCAGTCGAACCCACTCCGACTTCAGAGGTACTTGTAATTTACGTCCCCAAGTCAAGGACGATAGGTCAACATTTTAGGTGTAGAGGTTGAACCCCATACCTTGGCATCAGCACACTGGATGTTAAAGAACACACGTTCTTATACATTCAGCCATGCTGACCTACGTTCTCACATATAATTCCTTCGAATTATATGACCACTATTTTGAATATATCAGAGGTGTCGCCATGGTTACAAAAATGGGACCTAGCTATGTGTGCTTATTTATGGGATACTTGGAACACCTGATTGAGCTAACATATGATGGTCCCCTCCCTTCATTTTACCGACGCTATATCGATAACGGCATAGGTCTCACTGACATGACAGAGGCGGAACTCAACCGTTTCATTATTTATGTTCAGAATTTCTACCTGTCGATCGAATTCACTACATACATTTCTACCACTTCAATCAATTTCCTAGATTTCACAATTAAAATAATTCTAACAGGTCTCAACACCTCCGTATACTATAAACTTAATGATGCTCACAGTTTCCTCCTATGCAGTTCATCCCACTCAAAAAGTTGCAAATATTCTATCCCATATTCCCAGCTAATTTCTCTTCGTAGAATCTGTCAGGATGGTAATGAGTTCCTAGAGAGAGCCCATGAAATGCTAGACTTTTTCTGAGGACGGACGTACCCAGAGCACATTCTGACTACAGCTTTTTATCGTATAACACAAGTCTCGCGAGAAATATCCTTTATCAATAAAACGCGACCTCCAAATAATGAACCCAAACTTATCCCCACCTTTCAGCCACATGCCCAGGCCATCAAACATTTTTCTCCGATTCTGGTCTATCCTGAGATTAGCCTCAACCATTCGTGAGGTGTTTTCTAACGGTCCTATGGTAATTTGTTCGCCGAAACAAAAATCACAGTAACCACCTTTGTTCATTGTAGTCTGCTACTGCTACTTCATGTGTGGGTACATCACCGTAAGACTTGCTTGACATGCCCGCACGTTATTCAAACACCGGTGATTACATTCCGCATGAGCACCGTCTCCCTGAAAGACTCATTTACATACAGTTCCCGCAGCTTAATATATATTATTATTTGCAAACGATGTGACATGATGTATATTGGACAGGCTGGTAGGCGTCTAACGGACCGCTTTAGGGAACACCTTAGGGATATTATTCAAAACTCAGACAAACTTGTCCCTAACCATTTCAATACTTCTGACAATGGAGTCGACGATGTATGGGTCACAGCATTGAAGCCATGCTTCTCTAACAACTTCACGAGATTTAAGATTGAAAGCCAGTTAAACAACTCTCTGGGATGCATCCATCCAGCGGGAGTCAATACTGTTGTAGATGCAATTGTATAACTCTACTGACTTCCCGCTATGTATTCATATCTGACTGACTGCACACGTTCAGCCACACATTTCTTATTTAGCACTTGTAACAGCTGAACTGGACTCAGCTTTTGTAAGAAAAGAGCACCTTTCAAAACCGAACTGAACTCAACCTTTGTTCCTTCTTGACAACGAAGGAGTTTTATTTTAATATTATTGTATAATTTCAAGTTCTTCTTTAGGCCTTTTTGTGTTTTTTAGTCCCCGAGGAAGATGTGTATAATAGAAACGTCGTTTGTTGTGTCCTAGAATACTTATTTTTATTTATTATTTTATTATTATATATATTTTGATTGACTATTTTTGATTTATGTGCACCAATATACATTCCGTTGTAAGGTATGTACACTGTGTCAGTGCTTAGTATGTCTTACCTGTCCGAAGGAGTTACTACACTTACCTAATCTAATCGTTTGTATTTCCATATTAGTAGTTGTGTCTCCTGGCAACCAGTATATTTCGACATTATCCATCACCGGTTGTATGTCTTACTATATGATACCCACGTTTCTCTTCCAGCAAATTTGATTGTAGAATATTCCAGTTTATGTACTTTTGATTTTCTGTGCGTCCACGGGGTCAAATTTTGCGGCAATTGGACGCAAAGAAAAGAATATCAACACATTGTTCCGCGTTACCACCGGTCTACAATAATCTTCCGCTCCGAAATATCCCGTCAATTCAGAGGGTTTGAGGTGAGTACTTTATATCAGAAACACGTAATAGTGGATTTCGTGGAGAAAAAAAGGGTTGTAAAGTCAGATGATCGGCTTCATGTCACCGGGCTCTTATCGCATATTTTGATTGTTTTACAGAGACAACTAGATACCCACTTTATTATTTGTAGCAATCATGTAACAACACGTAAAATTTTGAAAATCCTTCTTGGAGCTTGAAGTCTTGGTGACATTGAACACACTATATTTTACTGACTTAGAAAAGGGTCTGCATTCTCCAAATGTCACAGTATCACCAATCTCGACACCCCTAAAAAAATTGAACACTCAAGTTCTTGCGCCTCTTCTCAGATCGACAGCAGTTTCTGACGCAGTGACGGTACTCTCGGCGAATGACAGTTGTTCGCATCATAGCCATCTTTAACTCTCGTCCAGTCAAAATACGCCCCCGAATGCTGATATTTTGGTCTCCTTTCTCAGAGCGGCTAACGGTCAGCCTGAATGGTCGCATAGAGCCCAGCTCCGTAGGTCCGACGACGACCTGCAGGGGTAAGAAGGAAACTATACTCTCTAGCCGAATAACAGTCTGTAAACAAACCCACGACCTTTTGAGCACGAAGCAGATGGCTTAATTTAACCACTTGGCCGCAAGGACCCCCCCCCCCCCCCACCTCACCCGCTCACAAATTTCTGAGAGTTATTAGAGAGTAAATTGTAGAGTGGGACATACAAAACTACAAAAATTAGATTTTTAAGAGCATGCAACACACCCATGTGAGACCTGGACACTTACAAGTTGAACAGCGCATACATGTCTTTGAATATAAATGTTATTGACGGGTCCTAAGAATATCTTGAATAAAGAAAAGAACAAATGCATCCATACGATAAGAACTGAATACTGAAGAAGGTTGGCTACTAAAGACGATACAACAAAGAAACTTGAACTATTTTGGTCACTTGAAACTTGGGTTGAGATGAGATGAAACGTCACGAAAGTTTTGAGAAACCAACAGTCATGGAGGTGTATATGCCCGGGAAGTGAAGAAGAGGAAGGCCAAAGAGAAGATGGCTGCAGGATGTGGCGGATGATCTCCATATGAGTGTATCCGACGCGGGACATCTTGCTTATAATAATAATAATAATAATAATAATAATAATAATAAGTCTTTATTTTCAAAGGGTTAAGAATTGGGCACATTCTGCCCTTCTTCTCTATTTCCTCTCATACATTCTTTCATTCAACATCACTTATGAAGCAACTTTTGACAACAAAAGAACATTAAAACGCATGAAAAATAATCAATAACAAATGACTCACTGAAGCAGTGTTTAACATGGGCATTATAAATACCTAAGGAGGGTGTAACGTGCCATACATAAGGGAATGTTTTTTGGCTAGTTGTCGTTTGAGATAAGTTACCATTATTGTCTTTTTTGTGTTGTTTGTTATGGGGGCATGTAGTCTGTACTAAGGTAGTGTTCAAACAGGTTGCGAATGTATGTATCATGATTGGTGGTGTCTTTGATTTCTTGTGGAAGATTGTTCCACAACTGAGCGGCAGAGTATGCTAAGCTTGTTTTATATAAGTCTATCCTAGGTTTAGGGACATGAAGTATATTTAGTCGTTCGCTATGTCTAGCGTTATATTTAAACAATGGCCAAAGGTAGCTTGGAGCATTTTGAAATAGGATTTTGTGAATTAGTTTGGTTTTATTAAAAAGCAGGCGCTTGTAGAGTGGCAGTAACCGGAGACGTTTATATAGGTTAGAATTGTCGGTAAGCTTTTCACCATTAATTAAACGCACTGCCCTTTTCTGGAGTGAATATAGGCGTTTTGTTATTGATTTGGAGCATCCATCCCAGACTGTGGAGCAGTAATCAATATGTGTTTGTATATGAGATGTATAGAATATCTTTCTTGTGTTTTCGTCAAGGAAATTTTTAATTTTGGCAAGTTGGTATACTTTTTTGGCTATTTGTTTAACTAGAGCATGAACATGTGAGTTAAAAGCTTATGATCGAGAGGTTGTCCGGAAGGTTGTTATGGGAGCGAGGTTCTGAAAAGGACCTGCTACTGAATGAGTGAATGAATGAATGAATCAATCAATCAATAAATGAATTGGAGTCGGGATGGGCAAACTACGGCCCGCGGGCCACATGTGACCCGGCAACTGATATTATACGGCCCTCGATGGCATTTAGAAATAACAATTTTTACTTTGTTTTTAAGTTATTTGTTTGAATTTTACAGAATTTCATGTACCGCTATGATTATTTTAACATTTTTGATACAATTTCTTTCTTTCAACTAATCTAAGAATATGCCTTTATTATCAGACTGCACCTTGCATGCTGTCATGAGAATTTCAACAACTAAACTTGCTCTAGATTTCAAGAATATTGTCAAAAATTGCAAGCAGTTACACCCAAGTAGTGTAAGTGGGGCTCCATCACCTTGTTTTTTGTGGAGGTGGAGGTGGAGTTTTATAGATACCTCCACAAAGGGCGATAACTCTTTTTTCCCCAAAAAGTAGGTGTGGTCTAGTGACTCATCAGAGGTGACGTGGTCTAGTGACTCATCAGAGGTGAGGTGGTGGTCAGAGTGGGCGTGGTCAAGTAATTGTAGGTACGACATAAAAAATACGACATAAAACATCAATAAAGAAAACAAACGATTCAAAAGAAGGTATATAATAATGTTAATAAAATATATATATATAGATGGAAAAAAAAAAATAGTAAGTGACCGCTTATAGTTAAGGGTGTGTGATGACGTGGTCAAGTGGTGGTCAAGAGGTGGTCAAGTGGTGGTCATGTGGTGGAGTAATGGTCAAGTAGTGGTCAAGTGGTGGTCAAGTGACGAAATTTTAGTGGAAAGTAGTTGTAATGATATGGTGATGATTAAAGGGCGGTAAATTAGTGGTCAAGCAGTGGTCAAGTGGTGGTCAAGTGAGGAAAATTTTAGTGGAAAGTAGTTGTAATGATATGGTGATGATTAAAGGGTGGTAAATTAGTGGTCAAGCAGTGGTCAAGCAGTGGTCAAGTGGTGGTCAAGTGAGGAAAATTTTAGTGGAAAGTAGTTGTAATGATATGGTGATGATTAAAGGGTGGTAAATTAGTGGTCAAGCAGTGGTCAAGCAGTGGTCAAGTGAGGAAAATTTTAGTGGAAAGTAGTTGTAATGATATGGTGATGATTAAAGGGTGGTAAATTAGTGGTCAAGCAGTGGTCAAGCAGTGGTCAAGTGGTCGAGTGACCACTTAAATTGTCGGGGAAAGTAGTTGTAATGATATGGTGATGATTAAAGGGTGGTAAATTAGTGGTCAAGAGGTGGTCAAGCGGTGGTCAAGGGGTGGTCAAGTGGTTAAATGACCCCTTAAATTGTTGGGGAGAGTACGTGTAGTGACACGGTGATGATCAAGAGGTGGTCAAGTAGTGGTCAAGTGGTGGTCAAGCGGTGGTCAAGTGGTCAAATAACCCTAAAATTGTAGTGGAGAGTGTGTCTTGTGATGCAGTGATGATCAAAAGGTGGTCAAGTAGTGGTCAAGGGGTGGTCAAGTGGTCAAGTTACCCCTTACATTGATGGGGAGAGTAAGTGTAGTGACACGATGATGATCAAGATGTGGTCAAGTAGGGGTCAAGTGATGGTCAAGTGGTGGTCAAGTGGTCGAGTGACCACATAAATTGCAGAGGAGAGTAGGTGTAATGACATGGTGATGATCAAGAGGTGGTCAAGTTGTTAGGTCTAGAGGTTGGGGTGTCTCAGTCATGAAGTATCAAACTGTCTGCTGTGGGAAGGATGGCGCTGATCAGGGCGAGTAGGTTCTAATACGTTTATCGCTATTGTCTACAATTGGCGTGGTTTTATAGTAATAATAGTAGAGTTGTTTCGTAGTAATATTAGTCATCATCATCAAGGGTCATGTTAGGTGGTATTTGTAATGATAGTAGTAGTAGTAGTAGTAGTAGCAATACCAACAATAGTACTAATTATCATCATCATCACGTGTCTTACCAACGGACGTATCACCCACACATTGCCATCTCCAACACCATTGAACAATTCCGGGGTTGACTCACACTACAGAAATCCACAATTAACGGCATTACCTGCATGTAATGGTGGTACTCATAGTACCAATAGCACCAGTAATAATAGTCACCAACATCAGCAAGAGACTTATCGCCTGACATTGGTCAGTATGACACTCCATAAACTATTATCTCCAACACCATGGATACAAATAGTAATAATATTGGTAGTAGTAGTAGTAGTAGTAGTAGTAGTAGTAGTAGTAGTAGTAGTAGTAGTAGTAGTAGTAGTAGTAGTAGTAGTAGTAGCAGTGGCGGCGGTGGTGGTGGTGGTGGTGGTGGTGGTGATGATGGTGGTGGTGGTAATAGTAGGAGTAGTAGAATAGCGAGGGTGCTTGTTGTTTCACTAAGTATTTGTATATCGTATGTAGTATAAAGATAGTTTGTGTTGTATGCCATGTAAGGTGTTACTGAAATATCTGTATTGTGTAGTTCTAAGAGGTGATGACGCCATAACCCACCACTCTATCATCTTATTGATAGTGTCTCCAGTGCTGCGAAAAAAGGCTCATTGTGAGATATCGATCATTTCTCAAAGCGACACCATTTGCCTTGTCGTTGCCTTATCGTTGTTTGCTCGTAATGGGCATGCACCCCGGATGCTGTCGCTTTGAGAAATGATCGATATCTCACAATGAGCCTTTTTTCGCAGCACTGGAGACACTATCAATAAGATGATAGAGTGGTGGGTTATGGCGTCATCACCTCTTAGAACTACACAATACAGATATTTCAGTAACACCTTACATGGCATACAACACAAACTATCTTTATACTACATACGATATACAAATACTTAGTGAAACAACAAGCACCCTCGCTATTCTACTACTCTTACTATTACCACCACCACCACCATCATCACCACCACCACCACCACCACCACCGCCGCTACTACTACTACTACTACTACTACTACTACTACTACTACTACTACTACTACTACTACTACTACTACTACTACTACTACTACTACTACTACTACTACTACTACTACTACTACTACTACTACTACTACCAATATTATTACTATTTGTATCCATGGTGTTGGAGATAATAGTTTATGGAGTGTCATACTGACCAATGTCAGGCGATAAGTCTCTTGCTGATGTTGGTGACTATTATTACTGGTGCTATTGGTACTATGAGTACCACCATTACATGCAGGTAATGCCGTTAATTGGGGATTTCTGTAGTGTGAGTCAACCCCGGAATTGTTCAATGGTGTTGGAGATGGCAATGTGTGGGTGATACGTCCGTTGGTAAGACACGTGATGATGATGATAATTAGTACTATTGTTGGTATTGCTACTACTACTACTACTACTACTACTATCATTACAAATACCACCTAACATGACCCTTGATGATGATGACTAATATTACTACGAAACAACTCTACTATTATTACTATAAAACCACGCCAATTGTAGACAATAGCGATAAACGTATTAGAACCTACTCGCCCTGATCAGCGCCATCCTTCCCACAGCAGACAGTTTGATACTTCATGACTGAGACACCCCAACCTCTAGACCTAACAACTTGACCACCTCTTGATCATCACCATGTCATTACACCTACTCTCCTCTGCAATTTATGTGGTCACTCGACCACTTGACCACCACTTGACCATCACTTGACCCCTACTTGACCACATCTTGATCATCATCGTGTCACTACACTTACTCTCCCCATCAATGTAAGGGGTAACTTGACCACTTGACCACCCCTTGACCACTACTTGACCACCTTTTGATCATCACTGCATCACAAGACACACTCTCCACTACAATTTTAGGGTTATTTGACCACTTGACCACCGCTTGACCACCACTTGACCACTACTTGACCACCTCTTGATCATCACCGTGTCACTACACGTACTCTCCCCAACAATTTAAGGGGTCATTTAACCACTTGACCACCCCTTGACCACCGCTTGACCACCTCTTGACCACTAATTTACCACCCTTTAATCATCACCATATCATTACAACTACTTTCCCCGACAATTTAAGTGGTCACTCGACCACTTGACCACTGCTTGACCACTGCTTGACCACTAATTTACCACCCTTTAATCATCACCATATCATTACAACTACTTTCCACTAAAATTTTCCTCACTTGACCACTGCTTGACCACTGCTTGACCACTAATTTACCACCCTTTAATCATCACCATATCATTACAACTACTTTCCACTAAAATTTTCCTCACTTGACCACCACTTGACCACTGCTTGACCACTGCTTGACCACTAATTTACCACCCTTTAATCATCACCATATCATTACAACTACTTTCCACTAAAATTTTCCTCACTTGACCACCACTTGACCACTGCTTGACCACTAATTTACCGCCCTTTAATCATCACCATATCATTACAACTACTTTCCACTAAAATTTCGTCACTTGACCACCACTTGACCACTACTTGACCATTACTCCACCACATGACCACCACTTGACCACCTCTTGACCACCACTTGACCACGTCATCACACACCCTTAACTATAAGCGGTCACTTACTATGTTTTTTTTTTTTTCATCTATATATATATATTTTATTAACATTATTATATACCTTCTTTTGAATCGTTTGTTTTCTTTATTGATGTTTTATGTCGTATTTTTTATGTCGTACCTACAATTACTTGACCACGCCCACTCTGACCACCACCTCACCTCTGATGAGTCACTAGACCACGTCACCTCTGATGAGTCACTAGACCACACCTACTTTTTGGGGAAAAAAGAGTTATCGCCCTTTGTGGAGGTATCTATAAAACTCCACCTCCACCTCCACAAAAAACAAGGTGATGGAGCCCCACTTACACTACTGAAGGGATCGGGTTAAATTACAATTGACAAACACAAAATTTATTCTTGAGTGGATACACATGAAAAAATGAGTAGGACTTCTATTTGATTTAAAAAAAACAACTCCCAAATCAATTAATGGTTACTGGTGTATTTCAGATAAGAGTTATTATGGTCAAAATCAAAGGCAAACCAACAGATATAAATATTATGAAAGTATACGCAAACGTGACGACGGTGAGAATCAGCAGTGGTTCGAATCGCGTCGGTAACTTACAGGGTATGTGAGCCGGCCGCTTAGAAAGCAATGGCAAACTACTGAGCGTAATCTTGCCAAGAAATCAACAATCAGCTGAAAGATGCTGATGTTGACAGCCATGTCCTGTAAGAGGATATGCGAACAAAACAAACATACGCACAAACAACAAGCAGTAGTGACGAAGAAATACGACACTTTTACGATGAAGTTAGTTAGTTAGTTAGTCGAGATTCCAACTTCACAGCAACGGGTCGTCCCCATTATGCTTCGTTCCTGTGCCAGTGAATATCACACAAAATGCTCCCCACTGTCCAATGTCTCAAATTAAATCACAAGAAATACGAATAATACTGGGGGATTTTAATGAAAAAGTAGGAAGGGAAAAATTGAGGATTTAGTGGGGAATTATGGTTTATGTATAAGAAATGAAAGAGAGAAACTAATAGAATGGGCAAATATCAATTATATGATAATTGGAAACACCTGGTTAAAGCACCATAAAAGACGACTTTACACGTGGAAAAGATGTGATAAGAAATTGCTTAACCAAACTGACTACATACTTATTAATAACAGATTTAGAAATGCGTTAATTAATGTTAAGACAATGCCTGGTGCTGACTGTAATAGTGATCATGTACCACCATGTGGACAAATAAGAGTAAGATTGAAGAGAGGAAAAAACAAGTGGTTAAGAACATGAGACTTAATAATGATCTTCTGAAGGAAGATAAATATGTTCAAGAATAATACAGATTTATTGTGAAAAATAGGTAAAAGAACAATGGGAAGTGTGACGGGACGCCATACATATAACAAGCAAAGAAATATTACCAGAGAACCCCCCCCCCCCCCCCCCCCCATCCCCCCTAAAAAAAATATAAAAAAAAATAAAAAAACAACTAAGAAACAATGGATGACTGAAGAAATATTAAAGTTTATTTATTTTTTTTTTTTTTTAGCATATCCTTTTACAGGACTTAGCTGTCAACACCAGCATCTTTCAGCTGTATGTTAATCTCTTGGCAAGATTACGCTCAGTAGTTTGCCATTGCTTTCTGAGCGGCCGGCTCACATACCCCGTAAGTTACCGATGCGGTTCGAACCACTGCTGATTTAAACCGTTATCACGTTACCTGACGAGAGTATACGAGATTACGGAGAAAAGTCATAATCTCTAAGCCCCGAAGCCGGCATTAAAGTTGATAGACAAAAGAAATCAGAGTAAAAATGACAAACAAGAATATGATAAGATAAATAAAGAAATAAGAGATAAATGTGCGAAAGCAAAAGAAAGTTGGTTAAACGTGCAGTGCAAGAAAATTGAAGTACATTGTATTAAAGATTTTAAAAAATATGCACAGACAAATTAGTGTGCTCACGGAGTTAAACGAGCCTTGCAAGAAAATTGAATTAAATTGTATTAAAGATTTTTTAAAAATCCACAGACAAATCAGTGTGCTGACGGGAAGAACAATAAGAATAAATACAGGGTGTTTGAAATAATAATAATAAAAATAGGAAAGATATTATTAGAGGAAGATCCTACAATGAAGAGGTTGAATTAGTATATAAAAGAAATATATAATAAAGAAAGGTAAGAATTAACAGACGAAAGTAATTTAGACGGTCTACCTATTCTAAAAGAAGAGGTCGCTGACGCTGTTAAACATATGCAGACATGAAAAACAACTGAGCCAGCTGGAATCACAATAGAAGAATTAGAAGTTTTGGGAGACGTTGGAGTAGATATGTTAATCAGCATATTGAATGATAATTACAGCAGCGGATATTTACCGAGTGATATGCTGAAATCTGTATTTATAGCTATACCAAAATGACCAGGAGCAATCGAATGCAAAGATTTTCTTACACTTAACCTTATAAACCATGTCACTAAGCTTCTACTCAAAATTATCATGAGAAGATAAAGGAAGAAAATATAAATGGAAATTGGTGAAGAACACTAGGGATTTGAAAAAGGGAAGGGTATAACATTTGTTGCGTATCCCTTACGGGACGTTGCAGTCAACACCATCATTTTCAGCTGCTGTTGATGTACTAGGCAAGTAGTTACGTTCAGTAGTTTGCCATTGCTTTCTGAAAAGACCGGCCCCTATACCTTTTTCGAAAAAACCAGCACCGCCGTGTTTCGAACCCGGGTATACGGGCTCACAAACCGCGTTCACAAGCCCTTAGCCACAGAGACCGGTGAAGGGTATAGGCAATGCAATATATATTACATTACGAACACTAATAGAAAGATCAATAGACACACAGAAAGACAGATATTTGTGCTCCAATAGTTATACCAAGGCATTTGATAAAGCAAAATATTATGAACTGATTAAGATGTTGGAAAATATCAACATTGATGGGAAAGATCTCAGAGTAGTAAAAAAAAAAAATTACTGAAAGCAAGTAGCATCAATTATAATGGGAAATAAAGAGGGCAATTGTGAACAAATAGAGCTAGTAGTACGACAAGGATGTGTTTTGTCACCGGATCTCTGCTTTCTCTTTAACGAAATAATAATGAGGGAAATCAAAGAGAAGTCAGGAGTACTAATTGGAGGTAGTAATATAAACAGTATACTCTATGCAGATGACATAGTATTGGTTGCGGATAATGCAAAAGATCTACAACAATTGTTGGACATTGTAGTAACAGAAAGTTCAAAGAAAGGACGCTCCCTAAATATCAAGAAAACAGTAACAATGGTGATATCAAAGAAAAAGGTGACACTAAAATGTGACAGGGAAATAGAACGGGCAATCCTTAACCAAGTGGATAATTGTAAATACCTAGAGGCATTTGTAACATCAGATGGAAGGTGCATAACAGAGATTAATAACAGAATAGGACAAGCAAAAGCTGCATTTCAGAAAATGAAAATTATTCTATGTAATAAGTCACTGTCATTAAATGTAAGAAAGATAGCGCTGAAGTGCTATATAGAACCAGTTTTGCTGTATGACAGTGAATCTTTGAATGTAAATAAATAATTTAGGAAGAACTTGGAAGCAACAGAGATGTGATTGCTGAAACGACTATTGCAAATTCCTTGGACTGCCAGAATAGCTAACGACGATTGCCTGAAAGAGGCTAATGAAACTAGAAGATTATATACAACAATATGAAAGAGATAAACTGCTTTCTTTGGTCATGTGATGAGAAGAGAGGCATTGGGGAACATCGTGACGACTGGAAATATCAATGGGGAGAGAGGTAGAGGCAGACCAAGAGAAATGATGCTGGATGGACTGAGATGGTGGCACGGAAGAATATCATCAGCAGAGTTGACCCAAAACATCAAAGACCGATATCCGTGGTCATGAACGCCTATGCCAGCTGGCAGGGCACTTTTTGATGGTGATTATATTTTCTGCATGTCGAACTCAGCTTATTCATATAATTTTGTTGTCTGCCCTCATAAAGCAGGCCCAAACCGACCCGAAATCAAATATATTACCACCACCACTGTCTACTCTATCAAGTGTGTTGGAGAGTTAGAAGAAACAGTGTCACTAGCTGGCTCAATACAACTATATTATCATCACGGTTGTCATTTCTGAAAGAACAATATGATACCTTGCCGTTCTTAGACAACCGAGGTTGAGAGGATGAGACCATCCACAGATCAGTCGACTGGAGAAAAAACAATACTCGTGTTGTCAACTAGCAAAAGATATGAGATTATATTTCCCCTCTAAACATGTTATTTTTAATCGATTGTCTTCTCTAGATAATCGAGTCTTCAGTTAGCAAAAATATGATACTGTTAAAAAATGATATGATACTGTTACAAAAATATGATACTGTTCTCTTCAGACATATTATTTATTACTCAATGTGTCCACTAGATAATCGTGTCTTCAACAAGCAACACATATGAGATTATTTTTCCCGTTGAACTTGTTATTTATTACACAACTAGCTGACCCGGCCCGGCTTCGCCCAGACCCTGGTGGGGAGCATCTCATTTAATTCATATAAGTAGTCATATAAGTTCTCATTCCCGTTACCGACTGACTGTCTGTCTGTCTGTCTGTCTGTCTGTGTCTGTCTGTCTCTCTGTTTGTCTATCTATCTATCTCTGTCTGTCTGTCTGTCTGTCTGTCTGTCTGTCTGTCTAATAGACCCATCCCTCTGTCTCTCCCTCCGTCTATCCCTCCCTCCCTTCCTTCCTGTCTATCTATCTATCTATCTATCTATCTATCTATCTATCTATCTATCTATCTATCTATCTATCTATCTATCTATCTATCTATCTATCTATCTACCTATTTATCTATCTATCTATCTATCTATCTATCTATCTATCTATCTATCTATCTATCTATCTATCTATCTATCTGTCTGTCTGTCTGTCTGTCTGTCTGTCTGTCTGTCTGTCTGTCTGTCTGCCTGACCCGGCCTGGGTTCGCCCAGTCCCTGGTGTGGAGCATCTCATTTAATTCTGAGTAGGTAAGAATCCGCTCTGCCTTCAAAATGTTGACGTGAAGATTTTCTTCCTGCAGCTGCTTCTGTATTTGTTGATCAGTAAGCTCCATTTTTAGCCGCTTGACCACCCATCTGACTGTGTTTGAATCAGTGTTTCTGATTCTGGTGTCTTGGTCCTCCTTCCTCTCACAAGTTTTTGTGTTCGTCTGTGGGTAGTCGTCGCTCTTCTTATTGGTAGTTTCATTGACTGTAGGTTCAGATACTTTATTACAGCTTGCATGCAGACTCTCCAAAGGCAGGTTCGTCTTCTTGATAGTCTGGTCGGTTTTCTCACTATGCATCTTGGAAGCTGCTTGTTTCTTTGTGCTATTACGACGTGCCATTTTCCCCCCGTATCAGGCTGCTTGAAATGTGTAAGGCGCTCAGAAGTGCTGTCAAGCGAATCGTGTCGATATGATGGCGGAAAACACTAAAGATGCGATGATATTGTTCAACATCTTTTAGATAACTTCTTAAGTATAGAAAGATGAGTTACAATGTTATGCATTATGCATTATTTTTATGTAAACTTTGAAAATGCCTTAAAGATTGTATCATTATTTATTATAACTCATATGCCGGTAAATAAATATAGACAAAGAGTTTATAAATCTTTGAAAACGATACAACAATATGACTATAAGTTATAAAACAATGTTATTAAAAGTTATGCCCCTTGAAATAACTTTTTCTAGAGTTAAGTCCCTTCGCTATATATACATTTTAATGAAAAATGAAAAATGAAATAATACTGAGTAAGCAGGCGATTTCACACTAAAAAAATATCACAGTTGGCAGCTCTGGAATTAAAGGAAGACGTGTAGAAAATTTCATCTCAATCGGATGGGCCGTTAGCGAAAAAATAAAGGACATACATATTTACATACACTTTGTTTTATATATATAGATGTCTCCACTAGATAATCGTGACAGCAAGAAAGGCTGAAAACAACGAACGTGTTCTGGAACCAGTAGGCATCGGGTCTAGTCGGGATAAACTATCTTACCTAGAAGTCATCTATTATTCTTTGATGCATTACGAGGACAAGTGCCTTATACCACCGGATAGATCCACAACCACAGAGAAACCCACTACAACCACCGAGCCACCCACTACAACCACAGAACTACCCACTACAACTACAGAGCCACCCACTACAACTACAGAGCCACCCACTACAACCACAGAACTACCCACTACAACTACAGAGCCACCCACTACAACCACAGAACTACCCACTACAACTACAGAACTACCCACTACAACCACAGAACTACCCACTACAACCACAGAACTACCCACTACAACCACAGAACTACCCACTACAACTACAGAGCCACCCACTACAACCACAGAACTACCCACTACAACTACAGAGCCACCCACTACAACCACAGAACTACCCACTACAACTACAGAGCCACCCACTACAACCACAGAACTACCCACTACAACCACAGAGCCACCCACTACAACCACAGAGCCACCCACTACAACCACAGAACTACCCACTACAACCACAGAACTACCCACTACAACTACAGAGCCACCCACTACAACCACAGAACTACCCACTACAACCACAGAGCCACCCACTACAACCACAGAACTACCCACTACAACTACAGAGCCACCCACTACAACCACAGAACTACCCACTACAACTACAGAGCCACCCACTACAACCACAGAACTACCCACTACAACTACAGAGCCACCCACTACAACCACAGAACTACCCACTACAACCACAGAACTACCCACTACAACCACAGAACTACCCACTACAACCACAGAGCCACCCACTACAACCACAGAACTACCCACTACAACTGCAGAACTACCCAATACAACCACAGAACTACCCACTACAACCACAGAGCCACCCACTACAACCACATAACTACCCACTACAACTACAGAGCCGACGACTACAACCACAGAACTACCCACTACAACCACAGAACTACCCACTACAACCACAGAACTACCCACTACAACCACAGAACTACCCACTATACCCACAGAGCCACCCACTACAACCACAGAACTACCCACTACAACCACAAAACTACCCACTACAACCACAGAACTACCCACTACAACTACAGAGCCACCCACTACAACCACAGAACTACCCACTACAACTACAGAACTACCCACTACAACCACAGAGCCACCCACTACAACCACAGAACTACTCCATACAACCACAGAACTACCCACTACAACCACAGAGCCACCCACTACAACCACAGAACTACCCACTACAACCACAGAACTACCCACTACAACCACAGAACTACCCACTACAACCACAGAACTACCCACTAAAACCACAGAGCCACCCACTACAACCACAGAACTACCCACTACAACCACAGAACTACCCACTACAACCACAGAACTACCCACTACAACTACAGAGCCACCCACTACAACCACAGAACTACCCACTACAACCACAGAACTACCCACTACAACCACAGAGCCACCCACTACAACCACAGAACTACCCACTACAACCACAGAACTACCCACTACAACCACAGAGCCACCCACTACAACCACAGAACTACCCACTACAACTACAGAGCCACCCACTACAACCACAGAACTACCCACTACAACTACAGAACTACCCACTACAACCACAGAGCAACCCACTACAACCACAGAACTACCCACTACAACCACAGAACTACCCACTACAACTACAGAACTACCCACTACAACCACAGAGCCACCCACTACAACCACAGAACTACCCACTACAACCACAGAACTACCCACTACAACCACAGAACTACCCACTACAACCACAGAGCCACCCACTACAACCACAGAGCCACCCACTACAACCACAGAACTACCCACTACAACCACAGAACTACCCACTACAACCAAAGAGCCACCCACTACAACCACAGAGCCACCCACTACAACCACAGAGCCACCCACTACAACCACAGAACTACCCACTACAACCACAGAGCCACCCACTACAACCACAGAACTACCCACTACAACCACAGAACTACCCACTACAACTACAGAGCCACCCACTACAACCACAGAACTACCCACTACAACTACAGAGCCACCCACTACAACCACAGAACTACCCACTACAACTACAGAGCCACCCACTACAACCACAGAACTACCCACTACAACCACAGAGCCACCCACTACAACCACAGAGCCACCCACTACAACCACAGAACTACCCACTACAACCACAGAACTACCCACTACAACTACAGAGCCACCCACTACAACCACAGAACTACCCACTACAACCACAGAGCCACCCACTACAACCACAGAACTACCCACTACAACTACAGAGCCACCCACTACAACCACAGAACTACCCACTACAACTACAGAGCCACCCACTACAACCACAGAACTACCCATTACAACTACAGAGCCACCCACTACAACCACAGAACTACCCACTACAACCACAGAACTACCCACTACAACCACAGAACTACCCACTACAACCACAGAACTACCCACTACAACCACAGAGCCACCCACTACAACCACAGAACTACCCACTACAACTACAGAACTACCCACTACAACCACAGAACTACCCACTACAACCACAGAGCCACCCACTACAACCACATAACTACCCACTACAACTACAGAGCCGACGACTACAACCACAGAACTACCCACTACAACCACAGAACTACCCACTACAACCACAGAACTACCCACTACAACCACAGAACTACCCACTACAACCACAGAGCCACCCACTACAACCACAGAACAACCCACTACAACCACAAAACTACCCACTACAACCACAGAACTACCCACTACAACTACAGAGCCACCCACTACAACCACAGAACTACCCACTACAACCACAGAACTACCCACTACAACCACAGAGCCACCCACTACAACCACAGAACTACTCCATACAACCACAGAACTACCCACTACAACCACAGAGCCACCCACTACAACCACAGAACTACCCACTACAACCACAGAACTACCCACTACAACCACAGAACTACCCACTACAACCACAGAGCCACCCAAAACAACCACAGAACTACCCACTACAACCACAGAGCCACCCACTACAACCACAGAACTACCCACTACAACTACAGAGCCACCCACTACAACCACAGAACTACCCACTACAACTACAGAGCCACCCACTACAACCACAGAACTACCCACTACAACCACAGAGCCACCCACTACAACCACAGAACTACCCACTACAACCACAGAGCCACTCACTACAACCACAGAGCCACCCACTACAACCACAGAGCCACCCACTACAACCACAGAGCTACCCACTACAACCACAGAACTACCCACTACAACCACAGAACTACCCACTACAACCACAGAACTACCCACTACAACCACAGAGCCACCCACTACAACCACAGAACTACCCACTACAACCACAGAGCCACCCACTACAACCACAGAACTACCCACTACAACTACAGAACTACCCACTACAACCACATAACTACCCACTACAACTACAGAGCCGACCACTACAACCACAGAACTACCCACTACAACCACAGAACTACCCACTACAACCACAGAACTACCCACTACAACCACAGAACTACCCACTAAAACCACAGAGCCACCCACTACAACCACAGAACTACCCACTACAACCACAGAACTACCCACTACAACCACAGAACTACCCACTACAACTATAGAGCCACCCACTACAACCACAGAACTACCCACTACAACCACAGAACTACCCACTACAACCACAGAGCCACCCACTACAACCACAGAACTACCCACTACAACCACAGAACTACCCACTACAACCACAGAGCCACCCACTACAACCACATAACTACCCACTACAACCACAGAACTACCCACTACAACCACAGAACTACCCACTACAACCACAGAGCCACCCACTACAACCACAGAACTACCCACTACAACCACAGAGCCACCCACTACAACCACAGAACTACCCACTACAACTACAGAGCCACCCACTACAACCACAGAACTACCCACTACAACTACAGAGCCACCCACTACAACCACAGAACTACCCACTACAACCACAGAGCCACCCACTACAACCACAGAACTACCCACTACAACTACAGAGCCACCCACTACAGCCACAGAACTACCCACTACAACCACAGAGCCACCAACTACAACCACAGAGCCACCCACTATAACCACAGAGCCACCCACAACAACCACAGAGCTACCCACTACAACCACAGAACTACCCACTACAACCACAGAACTACCCACTACAACCACAGAACTACCCACTACAACCACAGAGCCACCCACTACAACCACATAACTACCCACTACAACCACAGAACTACCCACTACAACCACAGAACTACCCACTACAACCACAGAGCCACCCACTACAACCACAGAACTACCCACTACAACCACAGAGCCACCCACTACAACCACAGAACTACCCACTACAACTACAGAGCCACCCACTACAACCACAGAACTACCCACTACAACTACAGAGCCACCCACTACAACCACAGAACTACCCACTACAACCACAGAGCCACCCACTACAACCACATAACTACCCACTACAACTACAGAGCCGACGACTACAACCACAGAACTACCCACTACAACCACAGAACTACCCACTACAACCACAGAACTACCCACTACAACCACAGAACTACCCACTACAACCACAGAGCCACCCACTACAACCACAGAACTACCCACTACAACCACAAAACTACCCACTACAACCACAGAACTACCCACTACAACTACAGAGCCACCCACTACAACCACAGAACTACCCACTACAACCACAGAACTACCCACTACGACCACAGAGCCACCCACTACAACCACAGAACTACTCCATACAACCACAGAACTACCCACTACAACCACAGAGCCACCCACTACAACCACAGAACTACCCACTACAACCACAGAACTACCCACTACAACCACAGAACTACCCACTACAACCACAGAGCCACCCAAAACAACCACAGAACTACCCACTACAACCACAGAGCCACCCACTACAACCACAGAACTACCCACTACAACTACAGAGCCACCCACTACAACCACAGAACTACCCACTACAACTACAGAGCCACCCACTACAACCACAGAACTACCCACTACAACCACAGAGCCACCCACTACAACCACAGAACTACCCACTACAACCACAGAGCCACCCACTACAACCACAGAGCCACCCACTACAACCACAGAGCCACCCACTACAACCACAGAGCTACCCAATACAACCACAGAACTACCCACTACAACCACAGAACTACCCACTACAACCACAGAACTACCCACTACAACCACAGAGCCACCCACTACAACCACAGAACTACCCACTACAACCACAGAGCCACCCACTACAACCACAGAACTACCCACTACAACTACAGAACTACCCACTACAACCACATAACTACCCACTACAACTACAGAGCCGACCACTACAACCACAGAACTACCCACTACAACCACAGAACTACCCACTACAACCACAGAACTACCCACTACAACCACAGAACTACCCACTAAAACCACAGAGCCACCCACTACAACCACAGAACTACCCACTACAACCACAGAACTACCCACTACAACCACAGAACTACCCACTACAACTACAGAGCCACCCACTACAACCACAGAGCCACCCACTACAACCACAGAACTACCCACTACAACCACAGAACTACCCACTACAACCACAGAACTACCCACTACAACCACAGAGCCACCCAAAACAACCACAGAACTACCCACTACAACCACAGAGCCACCCACTACAACCACAGAACTACCCACTACAACTACAGAGCCACCCACTACAACCACAGAACTACCCACTACAACTACAGAGCCACCCACTACAACCACAGAACTACCCACTACAACCACAGAGCCACCCACTACAACCACAGAACTACCCACTACAACCACAGAGCCACCCACTACAACCACAGAGCCACCCACTACAACCACAGAGCCACCCACTACAACCACAGAGCTACCCACTACAACCACAGAACTACCCACTACAACCACAGAACTACCCACTACAACCACAGAACTACCCACTACAACCACAGAGCCACCCACTACAACCACAGAACTACCCACTACAACCACAGAGCCACCCACTACAACCACAGAACTACCCACTACAACTACAGAACTACCCACTACAACCACATAACTACCCACTACAACTACAGAGCCGACCACTACAGCCACAGAACTACCCACTACAACCACAGAACTACCCACTACAACCACAGAACTACCCACTACAACCACAGAACTACCCACTAAAACCACAGAGCCACCCACTACAACCACAGAACTACCCACTACAACCACAGAACTACCCACTACAACCACAGAACTACCCACTACAACTACAGAGCCACCCACTACAACCACAGAACTACCCACTACAACCACAGAACTACCCACTACAACCACAGAACCACCCACTACAACCACAGAGCCACCCACTACAACCACAGAACTACCCACTGCAACCACAGAGCCACCCACTACAACCACATAACTACCCACTACAACCACAGAACTACCCACTACAACCACAGAACTACCCACTACAACCACAGAGCCACCCACTACAACCACAGAACTACCCACTACAACCACAGAGCCACCCACTACAACCACAGAACTACCCACTACAACTACAGAGCCACCCACTACAACCACAGAACTACCCACTACAACTACAGAGCGACCCACTACAACCACAGAACTACCCACAACAACCACAGAGCCACCCACTACAACCACAGAACTACCCACTACAACTACAGAGCCACCCACTACAGCCACGGAACTACCCACTACAACCACAGAGCCACCCACTACAACCACAGAGCCACCCACTACAACCACAGAGCCACCCACAACAACCACAGAGCTACCCACTACAACCACAGAACTACCCACTACAACCACAGAACTACCCACTACAACCACAGAACTACCCACTACAACCACAGAGCCATCCACTACAACCACAGAACTACCCACTACAACCACAGAGCCACCCACTACAACCACAGAACTACCCACTACAACCACAGAGCCACCCACTACAACCACAGAACTACCCACTACAACCACAGAGCCACCCACTACAACCACATAACTACCCACTGCAACCACAGAACTACCCACTACAACCACAGAACTACCCAATACAACCACAGAGCCACCCACTACAACCACAGAACTACCCACTACAACCACAGAGCCACCCACTACAACCACAGAACTACCCACTACAACTACAGAGCCACCCACTACAACCACAGAACTACCCACTACAACTACAGAGCCACCCACTACAACCACAGAACTACCCACTACAACCACAGAGCCACCCAATACAACCACAGAACTACCCACTATAACTACAGAGCCACCCACTACAGCCACAGAACTACCCACTACAACCACAGAGCCACCCACTACAACCACAGAGCCACCCACTACAACCACAGAGCCACCCACAACAACCACAGAGCTACCCACTACAACCACAGAACTACCCACTACAACCACAGAACTACCCACTACAACCACAGAACTACCCACTACAACCACAGAGCCACCCACTACAACCACAGAACTACCCACTACACCAACAGAGCCACCCACTACAACCACAGAACTACCCACTACAACCACAGAGCCACCCACTACAACCACAGAACTACCCACTACAACCACAGAACTACCCACTACAACCACAGAGCCACCCACTACAACCACAGAGCCACCCACTACAACCACATAACTACCCACTACAACCACAGAACTACCCACTACAACCACAGAACTACCCACTACAACCACAGAGCCACCCACAACAACCACAGAACTACCCACTACAACCACAGAGCCACCCACTACAACCACAGAACTACCCACTACAACTACAGAGCCACCCACTACAACCACAGAACTACCCACTACAACTACAGAACCACCCACTACAACCACAGAACTACCCACTACAACCACAGAGCCACCCACTACAACCACAGAACTACCCACTACAACTACAGAGCCACCCACTACAGCCACAGAACTACCCACTACAACCACAGAGCCACCCACTACAACCACAGAGCCACCCACTACAACCACAGAGCCACCCACAACAACCACAGAGCTACCCACTACAACCACAGAACTACCCACTACAACCACAGAACTACCCACTACAACCACAGAACTACCCACTACAACCACAGAGCCACCCACTACAACCACAGAACTACCCACTACAACCACAGAGCCACCCACTACAACCACAGAACTACCCACTACAACCACAGAGCCACCCACTACAACCACAGAACTACCCACTACAACTACAGAGCCACCCACTACAACCACAGAACTACCCACTACAACTACAGAGCCACCCACTACAACCACAGAACTACCCACAACAACCACAGAGCCACCCACTACAACCACAGAACTACCCACTACAACTACAGAGCCACCCACTACAGCCACGGAACTACCCACTACAACCACAGAGCCACCCACTACAACCACAGAGCCACCCACTACAACCACAGAGCCACCCACAACAACCACAGAGCTACCCACTACAACCACAGAACTACCCACTACAACCACAGAACTACCCACTACAACCACAGAACTACCCACTACAACCACAGAGCCACCCACTACAACCACAGAACTACCCACTACAACCACAGAGCCACCCACTACAACCACAGAACTACCCACTACAACCACAGAGCCACCCACTACAACCACAGAACTACCCACTACAACCACAGAGCCACCCACTACAACCACATAACTCCCCACTGCAACCACAGAACTACCCACTACAACCACAGAACTACCCAATACAACCACAGAGCCACCCACTACAACCACAGAACTACCCACTACAACCACAGAGCCACCCACTACAACCACAGAACTACCCACTACAACTACAGAGCCACCCACTACAACCACAGAACTACCCACTACAACTACAGAGCCACCCACTACAACCACAGAACTACCCACTACAACCACAGAGCCACCCAATACAACCACAGAACTACCCACTATAACTACAGAGCCACCCACTACAGCCACAGAACTACCCACTACAACCACAGAGCCACCCACTACAACCACAGAGCCACCCACTACAACCACAGAGCCACCCACAACAACCACAGAGCTACCCACTACAACCACAGAACTACCCACTACAACCACAGAACTACCCACTACAACCACAGAACTACCCACTACAACCACAGAGCCACCCACTACAACCACAGAACTACCCACTACACCCACAGAGCCACCCACTACAACCACAGAACTACCCACTACAACCACAGAGCCACCCACTACAACCACAGAACTACCCACTACAACCACAGAACTACCCACTACAACCACAGAGCCACCCACTACAACCACAGAGCCACCCACTACAACCACATAACTACCCACTACAACCACAGAACTACCCACTACAACCACAGAACTACCCACTACAACCACAGAGCCACCCACTACAACCACAGAACTACCCACTACAACCACAGAGCCACCCACTACAACCACAGAACTACCCACTACAACTACAGAGCCACCCACTACAACCACAGAACTACCCACTACAACTACAGAACCACCCACTACAACCACAGAACTACCCACTACAACCACAGAGCCACCCACTACAACCACAGAACTACCCACTACAACTACAGAGCCACCCACTACAGCCACAGAACTACCCACTACAACCACAGAGCCACCCACTACAACCACAGAGCCACCCACTACAACCACAGAGCCACCCACAACAACCACAGAGCTACCCACTACAACCACAGAACTACCCACTACAACCACAGAACTACCCACTACAACCACAGAACTACCCACTACAACCACAGAGCCACCCACTACAACCACAGAACTACCCACCACAACCACAGAGCCACCCACTACAACCACAGAACTACCCACTACAACCACAGAGCCACCCACTACAACCACAGAACTACCCACTACAACCACAGAGCCACCCACTACAACCACATAACTACCCACTACAACCACAGAACTACCCACTACAACCACAGAACTACCCACTACAACCACAGAGCCACCCACTACAACCACAGAACTACCCACTACAACCACAGAGCCACCCACTACAACCACAGAACTACCCACTACAACTACAGAGCCACCCACTACAACCACAGAACTCCCCACTACAACTACAGAGCCACCCACTACAACCACAGAACTACCCACTACAACCACAGAGCCACCCACTACAACCACAGAACTACCCACTACAACTACAGAGCCACCCACTACAGCCACAGAACTACCCACTACAACCACAGAGCCACCCACTACAACCACAGAGCCACCCACTACAACCACAGAGCCACCCACAACAACCACAGAGCTACCCACTACAACCACAGAACTACCCACTACAACCACAGAACTACCCACTACAACCACAGAACTACCCACTACAACCACAGAGCCACCCACTACAACCACAGAACTACCCACTACAACCACAGAGCCACCCACTACAACCACAGAACTACCCACTACAACCACAGAGCCACCCACTACAACCACAGAACTACCCACTACAACCACAGAACTACCCACTACAACCACAGAGCCACCCACTACAACCACAGAACTACCCACTACAACCACAGAACTACCCACTGCAACCACAGAGCCACCCACTACAACCACAGAACTACCCACTACAACCACAGAGCCACCCACCACAACCACAGAACTACCCACTACAACCACAGAGCCACCCACTACAACCACAGAGCCACCCACTACAACCACAGAGCCACCCACTACAACCACAGAGCCACCCACTGTCGCTTGTTTTCCCGGGAGAGAGTTGGAATCAACAAGCACATCTTCAAACTTATTATCTGTTGGGATTATTGACTGACTTTTGTCTACACCCCTCCCTTTTGTCTTCCTTTCCATATATCTATTTCTTTCACTCTCTCTGTTATTCTCTCAACACATACTCTGACAACAGTTCCTTTCAACAATAAATAACAGATTTATTAAGAAAAACTATGTCTGGTGTATGTATGGACTGTGTATATGTAGTTGGTATTGTCTGCTAGTGTGAATGCAAGATAGGACGGTTGATCTCGTATGTGCATTAGTTCTTCTCGTCTTTTCTGTCAGCCAAAACACAGGACTGCACACACAGAAATGGAGTGATCTCACTATGAATGATCTCCTCCTGCTTGAGTCGGGAATTAATCCAATTCTTGAAGAAAACAAATGTTCAATGTCTTATCACCAGAAAATAATCCAATTTGGTAAGTCACTGAAGTTCATATATTTCCCGGTTTGGACGGTATTATAATCCACCTCTGAATACACACCGCCACTATCCAACATTGTCTAGAGTTACTATGACTGTTCTACACCATGTCTATGGTTAACAAAGTTTAATGTTTCGGCACAGTGCAATTGCATGCAGTTTTAAATATCCCTGCTTGCCACAGGTTAACGTCTTTTCCTTTTAAGGGTTTTAGTTGTATATTTGTTTGAGCATACAGTGTTCTGTATTTGACGTTAAGTTATCACTTCTTCATATTAAAACATGTCTATGTTCTTGTTGTTTCTAAGTAGGTACTTTATTTGCTCAAGTGTAGTAACGTTCATCTCTTCTATGATTTCAATAGGAGATTTGAACCTGTGGAGAAGATAGGTAATCTGGTGATATGCGTCTGCTTCATATAATTTTCTTATGTGATAGTCCTTTTCTAGCCATACTGAAAAGCCTCCGAAAAACATACGGACATACGATTTCTGAGTGCACTAAAGTTTACACGACTAGATAAACGAATGCAATTTCACACATTAAGAACAAACACCTATATCCCTATGCCACTATTACTCTAATATTAGTGTTACCTTATATATATATCTATAGAATTAATGTAAGTCCCCGAATCGAAATTTATCCGCAGCCAAGCACTCTATCCCATTATAAGGGAGGATATTTCTATTCATTACAGGACACATAATTCTATCTTTCCGTCCAGTTTGGTATCATACACTAAACAGAAACTCCATGTTCAGCTTTTTATATTGCGTGTCCCATTCTCCGTTGATTGTTTGATATCCATACATCAACAGTCGCATTTGCCGTTCCCGTAACATCAAACGTTCAGTGAAATCACGTATACGTCCTGGCGCTCCGTTCTCCGCTGTTGCGCTGGTCCTCTGTCCATCGCTTGTTTGCACTTCAAAGCATTCTCCGTTCATTTTCCCGTCAGCCGATCGTCCCGTTTCTCCGTGTCCGTCAGATCGTCAAGCAATGAACTTTACGAACACCTGTATCCTATTTTCATATCTGTGTCGGTCAATGCTCTTTTATTCGTCCTCCTCTCAGAATGAAGTACACGATTGTTAACCCTTCTCCTTCCTTGTATTTTAATATGTAAGTTATCAAGGAATCATTAAACTGCAGTTTTTCCGTCTTAAGAGAGTTGACCGCGTCGACTCTTCATCATTGTAGTTTTGATTCCTATGATCCTCCAACTTATTCCTCTTCCTCTGGAGTTGGATGTCTAGATAAGAAAATCCGCTCCTACATTCTCCTTACCATTGATGTATTCCACTGTGAAGTCCTGTTGCAGCAACAACGTCCATCACATCCCCCGTGCGTTGAGCTTTTGCGAAGTAGCTATTAACATCACGTGTTGATGATATGATTGGATCCTCACATGGATCAACACCTCATCCAGTAGGCGACCTCATATGCACCCTACCATACTACTCATGACTGAAACTAGTGTTGGCTCATCGCTCCTGTACGTTCAGTCGACCTCATTTCCACTGGCGTAAGCGATGGCTCACAATACAGACGGATCGTCCCATCCTGATTGTAACACTGCTTCCATGTCCTCTTGGTTTCCCCCGGCTTTGCCTCTGAGGATGTTCCACCTCGTCCTCGTTGGACCGAGTCGTCTTTCCCAAATCTCCTGGACTTTTGCTTCCAGGACCATCTTGGGCGATATTGTATCTGGTCAGCCAATCTTCGGTTGGGGTCCTGGGTATTTCTCGCCTTTCCCGACGTTACCCACCCCTTTTGAACTTGGTTACCGGTGAAACTTTCACTCTTGTCCTTTCCCTGACTTGTGATTTCCCTCCTCCTGTCGTTGGGTAAATCTGACCTATCACGTACTTTCCCATAGGCTCTCCTATGTTGTACTGGCGATCTCTGGTCTTCGTCTGGACTGGTAACTTTTGTCCCAATGGCTGCCATCACCATAAAGTGCGAAGCTTTGCTCCCGGATCTGTCCTCATATTTCCTAATGAGATGTCTAGGGAGATTTTTCTGCTCTTCCCCGATCCGGATTTTGTAGATGTTCTTGGACACCACCTTTTCCACAGGATAAGGTCCTTTCCATCCTACTTGGAGTATATTGGTCTCTGCTGGACCCCACACTTCCACTTTAAGAGCTATTTTACTCTTAGTCCGCTTGTTGGGTGGTGCTTTCTGGCACTCTGAACAAGACTTCAACCACCGGCTTACATCTCCGGTCATTCCTGGCCAGCAATAATGGCCGGAAATTTGCTGCAAGGTCTCTCTGACACCCATATGTCGGTTCTCGCCTATGATGTGTCCACTCTGAAGAATCTGAGGACGGTGGGTCTCTGGAACCACCCACTGCTCGTGCAGATTGTCTCCCCTCCCAGCTCTCCGATAGAGTAGTCGATTCTTCAGAAAGTACTGTCCCCGTTCTGGTGGCTCAGCACTTTGCAGCTTCCTGTAGCAAGGACGCAACGTATTATCCTTCCTCTGGGCAGTATGCAATTCTCCTATCCCTGAGTTGTCGCATAGAGTCTCTGCCTCTTTTTCCTTCCCGTGAGATCCACTGACTACTGTTCCTTTGTGGGCTGGCTGGTTGGGCATTCCCAAAAAGACATATTTCGTGCCAATGATCATGGGAAATAAGGAGTCAGATAATACAGCAGCTGGAATAATGCCCGTGACGTACCTGGATTTAATCTCCACCTTGGCGATTGGCAGCGTCATGGTAACAGCACTCCTCATTGCCGGCTGTATCTCTATGGTCTCCCCTGTAAGTTGGTCTGGGCTTACCAAGCTGGCGTCCACCACCGCTTCCCCATCCAAACCTGTATCGTAGAGACAAGCAACCTGCTGGCCATTGACTTCAATCAGTTCGACCACAGGTGGTCTCTCTTGGTCCTGAGTGTCTTTCATCTCCTTGACCGTTTCATTGCCTTCCTCTTTTGATTCCTCGAGGTTGGTTATGCAATTGGCGTCTTCTGCCTTGCATCTGCAGTCCACAGTATTATGTGTTTTCGACCGGCAGTGTGTGCACCATGTTCCCTTCCTAGGTTTCCGGGTGTCCTTTTTGTTCCTATCTCCTTCTCCGACCTCAGCCTTGTCTGTGATCACCGTTGTAGGAATCACTTTGCATGCTGCGAAGTAAGAACTTTTAGGTTTCGATCTGCAGTCCTTCGTGTTATGAGATGGCACTTTGCAGAATGAACACCACTTTTCAGACCACGGTCGTTTCGCTGAAGAATTCGAGGTGTTATGGTTTCCTTCCTTCACCTTCTCTGAACTCTCCGTTGCCGCCTTTATATAAGGTTCCACTTTTTCTCCTTCCCAGTTCTTAGGTTTCTTTTTCTCTTGTTTCTCCTGACCTTTGGTTTGAATACTGAGTTCCGCAGCCTCCCCATGTACCTCTACGAATCGTTCCGCCAGCTTATTCACAACATCAATCCGTTCCGCCCCTTGTTCTCCCAAGAAGGTTCTGAGAGGTTTCGACATTTGCTTACGCATCTGGTCGACCACTATCATCTCTTCGAGATTCTCATAATCCCTCTTGAATTCTGCCAAGTCCATCCATTTCTGGAGATAGGATTTCAGCCTCAGACTGTAGGCGGCGAATAGTTCTCCCGGCTCTCTTCTAGACGATCTAAACTTCTTCCTATACGTTTGTGCTGTGACTTCATAATGTTTCATCAAAGCCGCTTTTAATTCCTCGTACTGATTTTCCTGTCCTGGTGGTAGGCGTGTGTAGACCTCGTACCCTGAACCACGTAAAGCCTGGGATAATTTAAGAGCCCATCGGGTTCTATCCAGTCCCATAGCGACTGTCATGGCCTCGAACCGATCCAAAAACTGGTATATCTTCTCTTTACTTTCATCAAAGACTGCCAAGGGAAACTTCATGGCATGGTAACCCTGTCCAATCATGTGGGTTGCCCCAGGTGAAGATGAACTTCCTTCTGCTGCATCTATTTCACCCTTAGTTTGTGTCTTGAGTTCTAACTCTTTCAAGCGGTATTCATGTTCCATTTCTTGTCTCCTGGCAGTCTGTTCCATTTCCAGTTTCTTGGTCTCCTGGTCCCTGTCCATTCGCTTGGCCTCCTGTTCCATTTCCAGTCGCTTGGTCTCCTGTTCCAGTTTCTTAGCCTCTTGTTCCATTTCCATTCGTTTGGTCTCCACCTCTATTCTTCTCACTTCCAACTCGGCCTTTCGATCTTCTCTTTCCGCCTGACGAATTTCCCTCTCTCGTTCCTGTATGTAATCAGTTAGTACCGAACCAGCTAAACCAATTGCCTCCCCGTTGGCCCTCAGATCGGCTGTAGTTACTTTAGGCGTTGCCATAGTTAAAGCAGGTAAGTCAGCAAGTTGAGTACAGACACCTCAAAGCAGTAAAGAAGTCCTTCCTATAAACAGATAATCTACCTAGAACCTATATCATTTTCCCCTATGTCTATTAAATATTATAAATCTACAACACCACACAGTACATCACAACCACTCTCATCCACAAGAGGAGATATAGGATAAAGACTTATGTAGACGTGTGACCGTGTGACTAGGTATGTAATGTATCTTACCACCTATCCACATTCACCCTGTCTGGAACTTTCTCACTGTAAAGTCACCAGCATTAATGAAATGTTTCTACCATAAATGTAATGGCACCATATTTCCAATGGACGTCCTTCCATTAAAAGTCATCAATGTATACTTATATTTATTCAAATCAGTATGTCCCAACATGCAGGTACTCCGCTATGCCTGTGCCAATATGCAGGTACCCCTCTATGCATATGTCCGGTTATGCCTCCAGGTCATATGGGTATTATTTTCTACTCCGCTCGCTCCACCAATTATGTCGCTTGTTTTCCCGGGAGAGAGTTGGAATCAACAAGCACATCTTCAAACTTATTATCTGTTGGGATTATTGACTGACTTTTGTCTACACCCCTCCCTTCTGTCTTCCCTTCCATATATCTATTTCTTTCACTCTCTCTGTTATTATCTCAACACATACTCTGACAACAGTTCCTTTCAACAATAAATAACAGATTTATTAAGAAAAACTATGTCTGGTGTATGTATGGACTGTGTATATGTAGTTGGTATTGTCTGCTAGTGTGAATGCAAGATAGGACGGTTGATCTCGTATGTGCATTAGTTCTTCTCGTCTTTTCTGTCAGCCAAAACACAGGACTGCACACACAGAAATGGAGTGATCTCACCATGAATGATCTCCTCCTGCTTGAGTCGGGAATTAATCAAATTCTTGAAGAAAACAAATGTTCAACGTCTTATCACCAGAAAATAATCCGATTTGGTAAGTCACTGAAGTTCATATATTTCCCGGTTTGGACGGTATTATAATCCACCGCTGAATACACACCGCCACTATCCAACATTGTCTAGAGTTACTATGACTGTTCTACACCATGTCTATGGTTAACAAAGTTTAATGTTTCGGCACAGTGCAATTGCATGCAGTTTTAAGTATCCCTGCTTGCCACAGGTTAACGTCTTTTCCTTTTAAGGGTTTTAGTTGTATATTTGTTTGAGCATACAGTGTTCTGTATTTGACGTTAAGTTATCACTTCTTCATATTAAAACATGTCTATGTTCTTGTTGCTTCTAAGTAGGTACTTTATTTGCTCAAGTGTAGTAACCTTCATCTCTTCTATGATTTCAATAGGAGATTTGAACCTGTGGAGAAGATAGGTAATCTGGTGATATGCGTCTGCTTCATATAATTTTCTTATGTGATAGTCCTTTTCTAGCCATACTGAAAAGCCTCCGAAAAACATACGGACATACGATTTCTGAGTGCACTAAAGTTTACACGACTAGATAAACGAATGCAATTTCACACATTAAGAACAAACACCTATATCCCTATGCCACTATTACACTAATATTAGTGTTACCTTATATATATATATATCTATAGAATTAATGTAAGTCCCCGAATCGAAATTTATCCGCAGCCAAGCACTCTATCCCATTATAAGGGAGGATATTTCTATTCATTACAGGACACATAATTCTATCTTTCCGTCCAGTTTGGTATCACACACTAAACAGAAACTCCATGTTCAGCTTTTTATATTGCGTGTCCCATTCTCCGTTGATTGTTTGATATCCATACATCAACAGTCGCATTTGCCGTTCCCGTAACATCAAACGTTCAGTGAAATCACGTATACGTCCGGGCGCTCCGTTCTCCGCTGTTGCGCTGGTCCTCTGTCCATCGCTTGTTTGCACTTCAAAGCATTCTCCGTTCATTTTCCCGTCGGCCGATCGTCCCGTTTCTCCGTGTCCGTCAGATCGTCAAGCAATGAACTTTACGAACACCTGTATCCTATTTTCATATCTGTGTTGGTCAATGCTCTTTTATTCGTCCTCCTCTCAGAATGAAGTACACGATTGTTAACCCTTCTCCTTCCTTGTATTTTAATATGTAAGTTATCAAGGAATAATTAAACTGCAGTTTTTCCGTGACACCCACTACAACCACAGAACTACCCACTACAACCACAGAACTACCCACTACAACCACAGAACCACCCACTACAACCACAGAGCCACCCACTACAACCACAGAACTACCCACTACAACTACAGAGCCACCCACTACAACCACAGAACTACCCACTACAACCACAGAACTACCCACTACAACCACAGAGCCACCCACTACAACCACAGAACTACCCACTACAACTACAGAGCCACCCACTACAACCACCGAACTACCCACTACAACCACAGAGCCACCCACTACAACCACAGAACTACCCACTACAACTACAGAGCCACCCACTACAACCACAGAACTACCCACTACAACTACAGAGCCACCCACTACAACCACAGAACTACCCACTACAACCACAGAGCCACCCACTACAACCACAGAACTACCCACTACAACTACAGAGCCACCCACTACAACCACAGAACTACCAACTACAACTACAGAGCCACCCACTACAACCACAGAACTACCCACTACAACTACAGAGCCGACCACTACAACCACAGAACTACCCACTACAACTACAGAGGCGACCACTACAACTACAGAGCCACCCACTACAACCACAGAGCCACCCATTACAACTACAGAGCCACCCACTACAACCACAGAACTACCCACTACAACTACAGAGCCGACCACTACAACCACAGAACTACCCACTACAACTACAGAGCCGACCACTACAACCACAGAACTACCCACTACAACTACAGAGCCGACCACTACAACCACAGAGCCGACCACTACAACTACAGAGCCACCCACTACAACCACAGAACTACCCACTACAACTACAGAGCCACCCACTACAACCACAGAACTACCCACTATAACTACAGAGCCGACCACTACAACCACAGAACTACCCAATACAACTACAGAGCCGACCACTAAAACTACAGAGCCACCCACTACAACCACAGAACTACCCACTACAACTACAGAGCCGCCACCCACTACAACCACAGAGCTACCCACTACAACTACAGAGCCGACCACTACAACCACAGAACTACCCACTACAACCACAGAGCCACCCACTACAACCACAGAACTACCCACTACAACGACAGAGCCACCCACTACAACCACAGAACTACCCACTACAACTACAGAGCCACCCACTACAACCACAGAGCTACCCACTACAACTACAGAGCCGACCACTACAACCACAGAACTACCCACTACAACCACAGAGCCACCCACTACAACCACAGTGCCACCCACTAAAACTACAGAGCCGACCACTACAACCACAGAACTACCCACTACAACCACAGAGCCACCCACTACAACCACAGAACTACCCACTACAACCACAGAGCCACCCACTACAACCACAGAACTACCCACTACAACTACAGAGCCACCCACTACAACCACAGAACTACCCACTACAACCACAGAACTACCCACTACAACCACAGAGCCACCCACTACAACCACAGAACTACCCACTACAACTACAGAGCCACCCACTACAACCACCGAACTACCCACTACAACCACAGAACTACCCACTACAACCACAGAACTACCCACTACAACCACAGAGCCACCCACTACAACTACAGAGCCGACCACTACAACAACCGAACTACCCACTACAACCACAGAGCCACCCACTACAACCACAGAACTACCCACTACAACCACAGAACTACCCACTACAACCACAGAACTACCCACTACAATCACAGAACCACCCACTACAACCACAGAACTACCCACTACAACCACAGAACTACCCACTACAACCACAGAACTACCCACTACAACTACAGAGCCACCCACTACAACCACAGAACTACCCACTACAACCACAGAACTACCCACCACAACCACAGAACTACCCACTACAACCACAGAACTACCCACTACAACCACAGAATTACCCACTAAAACTACAGAGCCACCCACTACAACCACAGAACTACCCACTACAACTACAGAGCCACCCACTACAACCACAGAACTACCCACTACAACCACAGAACTACCCACTACAACCACAGAACTACCCACTACAACCACCGAGGCACGAACTACAACCACAGAACTACCCACTACAACCACAGAACTACCCACTACAACCACAGAACTACCCATTACAACCACAAAACTACCCACTACAACCAAAGAACTACCCACTACAACCACAGAACTACCCACTACAACCACAGAACTACCCACTACAACCACAGAACTACCCACTACAACCACAGAACTACCCACTACAACCACAGAACTACCCACTACAACCACAGAACTACCCACTACAACCACCGAGGCACCAACTACAACCACAGACCTACCCACTACAACCACAGAACTACCCACTACAACCACAGAACTACCCACTACAACCACCGAGGCACCAACTACAACCACAGACCTACCCACTACAACCAAAGAACTACCCACTACAACCACAGAGCCACCCACTACAACCACAGAACTACCCACTACAACTATAGAGCCGACCACTACAACCACAAAGCCGACCACTACAACCACAGAGCCACCAACTACAACCACAGAACTACCCACTACAACCACAGAACTACCCACAACAACTACAGAGCCGACCACTACAACCACAGAACTACCCACTACAACTACAGAGCCGACCACTACAACCACAGAGCCGACCATTACAACTACAGAGCCACCCACTACAACCACAGAACTACCCACTACAACTACAGAGCCACCCACTACAACCACAGAACTACCCACTACAACTACAGAGCCGACCAATACAACCACAGAACTACCCACTACAACTACAGAGCCGACCACCACAACTACAGAGCCACCCACTACAACCACAGAACTACCCACTACAACTACAGAGCCACCCACTACAACCACAGAACTACCCACTACAACTACAGAGCCGACCACTACAACCACAGAACTACCCACTACAACCACAGAGCCACCCACTACAACCACAGAGCCACCCACTACAACTACAGAGCCGACCACTACAACCACAGAACTACCCACTACAACCACAGAGCCACCCACTACAACCACAGAACTACCCACTACAACTACAGAGCAACCCACTACAACCACCGAACTACCCACTACAACCACAGAACTACCCACTACAACTACAGAGCCACCCACTACAACCACCGAACTACCCACTACAACCACAGAACTACCCACTACAACCACAGAACTACACACTACAACCACAGAGCCACCCACTACAACTACAGAGCCGACCACTACAACCACCGAACTACCCACTACAACCACAGAGCCACCAACTACAACCACAGAACTACCCACTACAACCACAGAACTACCCACTACAACCACAGAACTACCCACTACAACCACAGAACTACCCACTACAACCACAGAACTACCCACTACAACCACAGAGCCACCCGTTACAACCACAGAACTACCCACTACAACCACAGTACTACCCACTACAACCACAGAACTACCCACTACAACTACAGAGCCGACCACTACAACCACAGAACTACCCACTACAACTACAGAGCCGATCACTACAACTACAGAGCCACCCACTACAACCACAGAACTACCCACTACAACTACAGAGCCACCCACTACAACCACAGAACTACCCACTACAACTACAGAGCCGACCACTACAACCACAGAACTACCCACTACAACCACAGAGCCACCCACTACAACCACAGAGCAACCCACTACAACTACAGAGCCGACCACTACAACCACAGAACTACCCACTACAACCACAGAGCCACCCACTACAACCACAGAACTACCCACTACAACTACAGAGCCACCCACTACAACCACCGAACTACCCACTACAACCACATAACTACCCACTACAACTACAGAGCCACCCACTACAACCACCGAACTACCCACTACAACCACAGAACTACCCACTACAACCACAGAACTACCCACTACAACCACAGAGCCACCCACTACAACTACAGAGCCGACCACTACAACCACCGAACTACCCACTACAACCACAGAGCCACCAACTACAACCACAGAACTACCCACTACAATCACAGAACTACCCACTACAACCACAGAACTACCCACTAAAACCACAGAACTACCCACTACAACCACAGAACTACCCACTACAACCACAGAGCCACCCGTTACAACCACAGAGCCACCCACTACAACCACAGAACTACCCACTACAACCACAGAACTACCCACTACAACCACAGAACTACCCACTACAACCACAGAACTACCCACTACAACCACAGAACTACCCACTACAACCACAGAACTACCCACTACAACCACAGTACTACCCACTACAACCACAGAACTACCCACTACAACTACAGAGCCGACCACTACAACCACAGAACTACCCACTACAACTACAGAGCCGACCACTACAACTACAGAGCCACCCACTACAACCACAGAACTACCCACTACAACTACAGAGCCACCCACTACAACCACAGAACTACCCACTACAACTACAGAGCCGACCACTACAACCACAGAACTACCCACTACAACCACAGAGCCACCCACTACAACCACAGAGCCACCCACTACAACTACAGAGCCGACCACTACAACCACAGAACTACCCACTACAACCACAGAGCCACCCACTACAACCACAGAACTACCCACTACAACTACAGAGCCACCCACTACAACCACCGAACTACCCACTACAACCACAGAACTACCCACTACAACTACAGAGCCACCCACTACAACCACCGAACTACCCACTACAACCACAGAACTACCCACTACAACCACAGAACTACCCACTACAACCACAGAGCCACCCACTACAACTACAGAGCCGACCACTACAACCACCGAACTACCCACTACAACCACAGAGCCACCAACTACAACCACAGAACTACCCACTACAATCACAGAACTACCCACTACAACCACAGAACTACCCACTACAACCACAGAACTACCCACTACAACCACAGAACTACCCACTACAACCACAGAGCCACCCGTTACAACCACAGAGCCACCCACTACAACCACAGAACTACCCACTACAACCACAGAACTACCCACTACAACCACAGAAATACCCACTACAACCACAGAACTACCCACTACAACCACAGTACTACCCACTACAACCACAGAACTACCCACTACAACCACAGAACTACCCACTACAACCACAGAACTACCCACTACAACCACAGAACTACCCACTACAACCACAGAACTACCCACTACAACCACAGTACTACCCACTACAACCACAGAACTACCCACTACAACTACAGAGCCGACCACTACAACCACAGAACTACCCACTACAACTACAGAGCCGACCACTACAACTACAGAGCCACCCACTACAACCACAGAACTACCCACTACAACTACAGAGCCACCCACTACAACCACAGAACTACCCACTACAACTACAGAGCCGACCACTACAACCACAGAACTACCCACTACAACCACAGAGCCACCCACTACAACCACAGAGCCACCCACTACAACTACAGAGCCGACCACTACAACCACAGAACTACCCACTACAACCACAGAGCCACCCACTACAACCACAGAACTACCCACTACAACTACAGAGCCACCCACTACAACCACCGAACTACCCACTACAACCACAGAACTACCCACTACAACTACAGAGCCACCCACTACAACCACCGAACTACCCACTACAACCACAGAACTACCCACTACAACCACAGAACTACCCACTACAACCACAGAGCCACCCACTACAACTACAGAGCCGACCACTACAACCACCGAACTACCCACTACAACCACAGAGCCACCAACTACAACCACAGAACTACCCACTACAATCACAGAACTACCCACTACAACCACAGAACTACCCACTACAACCACAGAACTACCCACTACAACCACAGAACTACCCACTACAACCACAGAGCCACCCGTTACAACCACAGAGCCACCCACTACAACCACAGAACTACCCACTACAACCACAGAACTACCCACTACAACCACAGAAATACCCACTACAACCACAGAACTACCCACTACAACCACAGAACTACCCACTACAACCACAGAACTACCCACTACAACCACAGAACTACCCACTACAACCACAGAACTACCCACTACAACCACAGAGCCACCCACTAAAACCACAGAGCCACCCACTACAACCACAGAACTACCCACTACAACCACAGAACTACCCACTACAACCACAGAACTACCCACTACAACCACAGAGCTACCCACTACAACCACAGAGCCACCCACTACAACCACAGAACTACCCACTACAACCACAGAACTACCCACTACAACCACAGAACTACCCACTACAACCACAGAACTACCCACTACAACCACAGAGCCACCCACTACAACCACAGAACTACCCACTACAACCACAGAACTACCCACTACAACCACAGAACTACCCACTACAACCACAGAACTACCCACTACAACCACAGAACTACCCACTACAACCACCGAGGCACCAACTACAACCACAGAACTACCCACTACAACCACAGAACTACCCACTACAACCACAGAACTACCCACTACAACCACAGAACTACCCACTACAACCACAGAACTACCCACTACAACCACAGAACTACCCACTACAACCACAGAACTACCCACTACAACCACAGAACTACCCACTACAACCACAGAACTACCCACTACAACCACAGAACTACCCACTACAACCACAGAACTACCCACTACAACCACAGAGCCACCCACTAAAACCACAGAGCCACCCACTACAACCACAGAACTACCCACTACAACCACAGAACTACCCACTACAACCACAGAACTACCCACTACAACCACAGAGCTACCCACTACAACCACAGAGCCACCCACTACAACCACAGAACTACCCACTACAACCACAGAACTACCCACTACAACCACAGAACTACCCACTACAACCACAGAACTACCCACTACAACCACAGAGCCACCCACTACAACCACAGAACTACCCACTACAACCACAGAACTACCCACTACAACCACATAACTACCCACTACAACCACAGAGCCACCCACTACAACCACAGAACTACCCACTACAATCACAGAATTACCCACTACAACCACAGAGCCGACCACTACAACCACAGAGAAACCCACTACAACCACAGAACTACCCACTACAACCACAAAGCCGACCACTACAACCACAGAGAAACCCACTACAACCACCGAGGCACCAACTACAACCACAGAACTACCCACTACAACTGTTGTTGTTGTTTGTCCATCAAGAATGATGATGACCATTCATTTCATCCAGTGGGGTTGAAGGTGTAGAGCCGTGGGTTCTAAGATGGCTGATAAGGCCTATTTTGGCTCGAAATGTTCTTTGACAATGTGGGCAAAGAATGCTTGACGTCTCTGGAGGAGGATTTCCTGCAGTGGTATTTTTGTCCTGCCTTTTCTTCACAGCTCTTGCAGTCCTGTTTGCCTCACACATGACTGCACCCTTGTGTAATGATGCACGCCACGAATTTCGGTCTCTGGCTGCAGCCTCCCAGGTGTCATGATGAATTCCAAAAGCATTCAGTGAAATTTTCAGAGTGTCTTTAAAACGTTTCCTCTGGCCACCTTGGGAGCGTTTACCACAACGCAGTTCGCTGTAGAAAATTCGTTTAGGGAACCTGTGATCTGGCATGCGGGTCAAGTGACCAGCCCAGCGAATCTGATTCTTCATCAGTAGAGTATGGATACTGGGCATGGATGCTCTTTCTAGGACTTCAGTGTCTGGAATCTTGTCCTGCCATTTAATCTTCAGTAGCTTCCTTAGGCAGACTGTGTGGAAGTGGTTTAATTTCCTAGCGTGTCGCTGATAAACAGTCCAGGTTTCACAAGCATATAGCAGTGTGGATAACACAACTGCTTTGTAGACTTTTAGCTTTGTTTGCAGGCTTATTCCAGTTCTGTCCCATACATTCTTGTACAGTCTGCCAAAGGCTGCACTGGCCTTGGAGATTCTTGCATTCACTTCGTCATCGATTGTGGCAGCTTGTGACACAGTGCTGCCAAGATAGGTGAATTTGTCCACAACACTTAGTCTATGATCATTCACTTTGATATTCGGCACAGTGTGATTATTCCCTGGAGCTGGCTGGTACATAACTACAGTCTTCTCCAAGTTGATATTGAGCCCAAAGTTGGCACAGGCATGTGAGAAAGCTGAAACATTATGTTGCATGTCCGCCTCTGAGTTGGCGTATAGAGCGCAATCATCAGCAAACAGGAGCTCTCTGACGGTGTCGCTGTCAATTTTGGTTTTAGCTTTCAGCCTTCTGAGATTGAATAACTTTCCATCCATACGGTAGTTGATGTCTATTCCAATGTCGTCGTTCTCGAAGGCATTCATCAACATGGCTGAAAACATGAGGCTGAACAGTGTTGGTGCCAGGACACATCCTTGCTTCACTCCATTGGTTACAGGAAAGGGTTCAGACAGTTCACCATTTTCCTGTACTCTTGCCTGCATGCCGTCATGAAATAGCCGCACTATTTGGACAAACTTTCGTGGACAGCCATATTTTGCCATAATCTTCCACAGTCCTTCTCTGCTGACTGTATCAAAAGCCTTGGTAAGGTCAATGAAAGTGGAGAACATTTCGCAGTTCTGTTCCTGACATTTCTCTTGCAGCTGCCTTGCAGCGAAAATCATGTCAACAGTTCCACGTTCTTTTCTGAAGCCACATTGACTCTCAGGAAGAAGACCTTGATTGAGATGGGCTGTGAGGCGATTGAGAAGAATTCTGGCGAGTATCTTCCCTGCAATTGAAAGCAAGGAGAGGCCTCGGTGGTTGTCACAGGATTGGCGGTTTCCTTTACGTTTGTAAAGGTGGACTATTGACGCGTCCTTAAAATCTTGTGGCATGGTCTCGTTCATCCATATGTTTGTGAAGACTTGGTGAAGCTGCTCTGTTAGGACCGGCCCACCTGCCTTGTATATCTCTGCTGGGATGGAGTCAGGACCAGGTGCCTTGCCGCTGGAGAGTTGCTGGATGGCTTTGTTTATTTCCACTATGGTTGGCAGGTCACCAAGTGTCTCATTGGTGGGAACTTGAGGAAGGCAGTTGATGGTTTCATCATCGAAGAAGGAAGTTGCATTTAGGATTTTGCTGAAATGCTCTGCCCAGCGTTGAAGGATTTCTTTCTTATCTGTGACCAATGTTCCCCCATCTGCACTGAGGAGGGGAACTATGCCTGGTGATGAAGGACCATAGACCGCTTTCAGTGAGTCGTAGAAGTTTTTCATATCATGTCTGTCAGCAAAGCCCTGAATTTCATCAGCTTTGCTGCTCAGCCAGGAGTCCCGCATGTGCCGAAGTTTCTGCTGCACTACTCTCTGAATGTTCTTGAAAGCATCTTTTTTTGATGTTGACTTTGGGTCATTCAAATGTGCCTTGAGGAGAAGATGTTTCTCGGCCAGCAATTGGTTGATGTCTTCGGAATTTTTTATCAAACCAGTCTTTATGCTTTCGGGGGGCTGGACCCAGGATTTCCATAGCAGTGTTGTAAATTGTGTCCTTTAGGGCTCTCCATTCTGTTTCTGTATCCTGTTTAGCTTCAGCATTGGGCTTGAGGCGGTCTTCCAGCATATTTTCAAACGACTGCTGCATTTTCTTGCTGTTTAGGCGGGTGACATTTAGCTTTGTTTGCATTTTCGCCCCTTGAGGACGCCGTGGTGGCCTGATGTGGATGTTCATTTTCGAGACAATGAGACGATGGTCTGTCCAACATTCGGCACCACACATGGATTTTGTCACTCGAACGTCTTGTCTGTCACTCCTCCTGACGATGACATAGTCAATGAGGTGCCAGTGTTTCGAGCGAGGGTGCATCCACGATGTCCTATTTCTCATGGGGAGACGGAAAATTGTGTTCGTAATCACGAGATCATGTTCGGCACATGTCTGAAGGAGGCGGAGTCCATTGCTGTTACAATTTCCGACTCCATGCTTTCCAATAATGCCACTCCAAGAGGTGGTGTCCGTGCCTACTCTGGCATTGAAATCCCCAAGGAGTATAAGTTTGTCTCCTTTGGGAACAGATGTTAATACACTGTGCAGGTCCTCATAGAACTTGTTCTTGACATCATCTTCGTTGGTCATAGTTGGTGCGTAGACACTCACAATGGTTGCGTGCTTCCTTCCATTCAGCAGAGGCAACTTCATGGTCATGAGCCTGTCGTTTATAGCCTTTGGAAATCCAGCTAATTTGCCGACCAGGGCCGACTTAATGGCAAATCCCACACCGGATTGGCGTCTTTCCTCGCTTTTCCTTCCACTCCAGAAAAATGTGTAGCCGGCACCAATTTCACAGATTTGGCCTTCTTCTGCAAGTCGTGTCTCGCTCAAGGCTGCAATGTCGATGTTGTACCTGCCCAGCTCTCTCCCAATCAGTGCTGTTCGTCTCTCTGGACCCGACGCGCCGTCTCTGTCAAGTAGGGTGCGTACATTCCAAGTTCCAATTGTTAAGGGAATATGGTTTACTCTTTTAGCTTTGCTTGTTTTATCTTTCTTTGTATGTCGACCGCAGTTAAGGGTACCCACCAACCGCGGCTAGCTGGTTAGGTAGTGATGAAGCAGACAATGTTTAGGGCACCTTTTCTAGCCCCTTCCTCATGCTATGGAGGTGAGCAGTGTGTTCCTATAGAGGTCTGCTCAGTCGCTCAGGGGGCTGCCGAATCCCACTGCTGCTCCGGTCAGTAGAAGACGACCATATGGCCTGCGCCGCCTGTGTGCAGGTCTGCGACTACGGCTGCCAGCGTACCCACGCCTGCCGCTTTGCCGCTCGCCCATCGCCACAGGGCTTGAAGGTGATATGTGACGTTGGATGAAGAATGACTTGCGCGATGACTTGGATTAAAGTGAGGAAGAGTTGCGCAATTCGTCGACCTCACTCTCTCGCCTGAGTCCATCTGAGTCCAGTGGCAAGACAAGTCAAGACGATTGGAGACGAATACAGGTGCAGTGGATGACCAGCACGCTCTACGTGCCTTGCCGTGCTCATTACGTTCCACAACGCTTTGCAGGTAAACGCCGTCTTGCCCGTTGAATCAGGAATGATTTCTTCCGCGCAGTCTGCCGAATCCTGTCTTCACATGCTGGGTAGGCATACCCTAGTTTACCTCTTGGTTTGACACCAAATCGGATACCCATGCCTGGTTTAGCCAGCCTCTCACAGCTGTTGCCCGGGGGGTGGCCGCTGTCGCATGCTGACAGCTACTAGGAGCCACAGGCACGAGCTGGGTGTCAGACTTGGACCAGTGGGGGATGGGTCCTGAAAGGACATGAGAGCCATCCTTACCAAAGGTGCTACCAATGCCTGACACCCCGTACACCCCCCCCCCCCCCCACTACAACTACAGAGCCACTGAATACAGCAAATGAATTACCATTAGAACAAACAATAACTATCGCAATACGACCCACTTTTGCGGATAAATACACTAATGCAATGAATTGTGCATGCAAATGCCCACTTCCTATCAAACAGCACAACTACTACACAAAACCAGGGGCAGGCAAAGACAACGGTGTCTAGTAAAACTTCAAGAGACTAAAGAAAGTAACGAGTTCATAAATGGAATCCGCCTGTTCTCCATAATTATTACATTAAACTATTAAATCATTGCTCTTGCTTTGTCATAATTGTTTTTCATTTGTTGCTTTAACTTCAACCTTACATGTTTGTACCTTGGCACCCGATACATGAGTATAATACTCGTCGATGAAAAATAAAAGATAAGTTTTGACTACACCACGTACAACTTTATTCAGAATTAATTTTTATTTTTAGAAAAACATTTTGCTTTAATTAATACAAAATTACAACACAAGATTTGTTTAGAATTACGAACATACATTCAGTGCCAATCAATGGAACATCAGAATCTACAGACAAAAATAAGCCTCAGGGGAAAGCATCTGAAATGAAAGGAAACAATTTTAATCTTCAGAAATAAAGCAAACAAGAAATAATACAGAGGTTATATATCGGCCTCCGTGGCGATCGCGCTCCTTGCCGAAGGTGTTACGGACGCGATTAGTAATCCCGTATACCCGGGTTCGAAACACAGCAGTGCTTTTTTTCGTAAAAGGTATAGGAGCCGGTCGTTTAGAAAGCAATGGCAAACTACTGAACTTTAAACTTGCCCAGGAATCATGAAGAGCCAAAATACTGGGGTTGACTACTACGTCCTGTGAAGGACAAGCAACCAAAAAAAAAAAAAAACTACTCAAAAAGCTGAAAGAAGAAGTTAATGGCACATGTTCATGTGGAACTGTTAAAATATTCGCTGAATATTTGCAGCAAGAATGCCAAAATATGTGTAGAACACGAAAAAAGCTGTGGAAATGTGGTTTCTGGTGAAATGTGGTGAAAATGCAAAGAATACCATGGACAGATAGAAAAACCAATGAACAAGTTCTTCAAGAAACAAATGAAGATAATAAACTGATTAGAGACATTAGACGTTTTTTTTTTTGTTGTTGTTGCATATCCTTTGCAGGACTTAGCTGTCAACACCAGCATCTTTCAGCTGTATGTTGATTTCTTGGCAAGATTACGCTCAGTAGTTTGCCATTGCTTTCTGAGCGGCCGACTCACATACCCCGTAAGTTACCGATGCGATTCGAACCACTGCTGATTCTAACCGTCATCACGTTACCGACGAGAGTATACGAGATTACGGAGAAAAGTCATAACCTCTAAGCCACGAAGCCGGCACATTAGACGTAGACAGTCAAAATTGTTTGGGCTTGTTATGAGAAGAAATGAATTGGAGAATTTGGTGACAACTGGCAAGATGAAAGGACCAGACCAAGGGGAAGACCAAGAATTAAATACCTTGATGGCTTGGCCACATGGCATGTTCGAGACAGAAACACGGAGCTGATCCACAATCTGGTGATCGAGTGAGATGGCAGAACATGACCGCCCACGCTTGTCGGCATGGCACATAATGGATGGATGGATGAAAAAAGCTCCAGTATTATTTTGAAGCAAATGGCAATTTGACGGTTGCTTTCTGTATTCCACAATTTCAGTGAATGTTGGCCAAAGTAATGTTCTATGTTCTGCATATTTTGAATGCTCTTGCAGCAGATGTCTTGTTGTCATGTTACCAATTCCACAATTACATTGTTACATTGGTCAGTATCTCCTGTCTTTAGTTTGGTCTAAGTGTCAGAGTCTCAACACACTGAGAACAGAAACTCTCATAGCAAAATACGGGGTTCAAAAGTTTAACTTAAAGACAAGAGGACCAGCTTCACGTCAAAGCGTTCTTTCCTATATAGCTCAGACTTCTTTCTGCAGAAAAGCCTGTCGAAAGCGTCACACAAAGCGTGAACTTGCCAGCTCCAGCCATGACTCCCAGAGGTCTCCACACTCACACTCACACACACACACACACACATACACACACACACACACACGCACACATATACACACTAACTCACACACACACACACACATTGCAATCGTGAACTGAATGACAAGAGTTTAAATCTATGCCCATGACCTCCGTAGCCCTAAGCAAGTGGCTTGGACATTTTGACATGGAGACTCTCAAAGCATGAATATATTGATTCGTTCTATTGTGACTGCAAGCATCAGCTTGGTTACTGTGAAATTGCTAAAACTGTGGAGAAGGGAGCCTGGAAGCAACACCCCAAGTTGGCCAACTCTTCTAGAATATCCCAAAGAAAAATAGGTCGAAGACATTGTTTATTACAAGGGAGATTACTTCTAATAATCAGAAGACGATGACGTTAATGATTTGCCCTTGAAGAGTGCAATTATTGTCCTCAAGACGTTTCCGTGCAGTTTTCATCTTCGTCGAGTACAGAGCACACAGCACGGTTACAGAATCTTACAGAGTAACAGAAACACAGTAAACATAAATACAGAATTAAAAATTAGTTGCGTATCATTTTCAGGACATAGCATTCAACCCCATCATTTTTTTTTGGGGGGGGGGGGGGTACTTTCTTGGCAAGTTTACGTTCACTAGTTTGCCGTTGCTATCTGAACAACCGGAACATATACATTTTGTGTGGGAAATCAACGCAAGACGGTCTACTGGCAAATGGCCCACAGCTGTGTTTTGAACGCGGTATACGGAATTACGAATATCATTCGTAACACCTTCGTCAAAGAGCAAGTCTGAAATGGAACTGAAAATCTAGCAAAAGTCGCCCAGCACAGGGACATTTAAAACATATTGAACCTCCCGCACTTCTCCTTCCTCCTCGTTTACTCTCAGACCCACCAGGTTAATGCCACTAATAAAAGATGTAGTTATAGTGTGTGTGTGTGTGTGTGTGTGTGTGTGTGTGTGTGTGTGTTTTGTTGTTGTTGTTGCGTCAATATAAAATTCAATGTCTCAGTAACCAACTGAGGGAAAATGATGAGATTTATCATATAACATTATAATTATGTCCACCCAACAAAAAAAATTTTTGTTCTGGAGATCGTGTAGCAGATTTCAATGCTTGTTTATATGCGGTATATATTTTATTGCCCCCGCATTCATTCCATCATTTTAAGAGTATTACCGCTTCAACAAGACACGCCCGTGTTTTTGAAATTTGTCTGCGCGGTTTTCGCTTTTGGCAGACTGAGGGAATTTATATGGGGTAGTTCAGAGGTGTTGTCAAACTGTGGATTCTTTCATGAAACCTGATTATATAAATAAACTAGCCGGCTCGGCCCGGCTCCTGGCGGGGATCTATCTATCTATCTAATAAACTATCTATCTATCTATCTATCTATCTATCTATCTATCTATCTATCTATCTATATATCTATCTATCTATCTATCTATCTATCTATCTATCTATCTATCTATCTATCTATCTATCTGTCTATCTGTCTATCTGTCTGTCTGTCTGTCTGTCTGTCTGTCTGTCTGTCTGCCTGCCTGCCTGCTTGCCTGTCTGCCTGTCTGTCTGTCTGCCTGCCTGCTGGCCGGTCGGCCGGCCGACCCACCCACCGACCGACCGACCGACCGACCGGCCCACCGACCGACCCACCGACCGACCGACCGACCGACCCACCCACCGACCCACCGACCCAGTCAGCCAGCCAGCCAGCCAGCCATCCACCCACCCACCCACCTACCTTTCTGCCTACCTACCTACCTGTCTGTCTGTCTGTCTGTCTTTCTGTCTATCTGTCTGTCTGTCTGTCCGCGCTATTAAATATTGATAAAAGTTACTGGAAAAAACGTCAGGACCATGTGTTGAAAGAGGAAGAGGACTATTGGAGAAAGGATGGATTGAATTTTATGCAACCGAGAGCAATCATCAACCTACTGGAATCGTCCGACACAGATTAAGGTCTGAGCAGATCGCAGACCTTAATCTACGTACACACTTACTGGGATATTTTGCTCCAACTATTCAGACGAAATGCAGGCCCTAAACATTACAGCATCAGCATCAGCTGAAGAAACAAGAAGGAAATGAAAAAAAAGGTAAGAAATATATTCCTTCTACTTTCCTGTTAATTTACAAATTATTTACCCCGTGCCTCTGTAAATTCTCTGTCTTTACTAATATGACACATTGCACCCCTCTCGGGATTCTCCGTGGTGAAGTGGTCAAGCCGTCTGACTCGGGCTCCGAAGGTTGTATGTTCGATTCCGGGCCGCGTCCTTCATTTCACGAGTGCATTTTTCGTCGTCACTGGAACTACGAAGTTCGTGCTTTGTGCGAAGCTTTCCGCGCTGCGGAAAGAAACTGAGCCATATGGGATAAAAACCCGGTGCAATGCAGCCGACCCTGTCGATTTTAAGCTAGTTCTTTCATTGCACCCACTCCCATACGAATCCGGATACGCCTTTGTGTGTCATCAGAATTGACAGGTCTCCCATTACCATAAAAATAACTTTGTTAACGAGAAATCACTAGTTATTCAGCAAAACATCAAAGGAATGTCGTCGCTTTCAATGATTTAAGTTGTTTTTGGACCTATCAAAGACATATTCCTTTGGTGGGGGTAAATATAAGACGGCTGGAAAAATTTCATAACGATGCAACAGACAGTTTTCAAAATAATTGGTCGTGAATGAAGGCAAACAAATGTGGACATACTATAGTATCAGGTTTATGGCATTCCCCGACAGTTTTTGATAGAAGGAAGGTGAATGATGCTAGATCTTTTTATGATCACTGTTGTCAGTTGAACAGGGCTGTAAAAGGTGGCTGGCCGTCATTTAGTGCCTCAAGTACAAAGATCCGATAAAGCAATTTTAAAGATGCTTGCTTGCTTGTGTTCCTTGGCTTGAGCTCCAACGCGAAGTCCTGTATGTCGGATGAAGGCATCCTGTTGTCCAACATCAGTGTGATGTCATACAGGACCTGAGGTTTGCGTGTGTATCCGTTGTCCCATGTCTGGCTTATTGGTGTGCAGACTGGTGGTTCCTCGCCGTGCAGGCAGATACTCTCCGGCTTCGGAGGAGCTATTTTAAAGATAAGACATAATTATTTAAATTTCCCGTGCCCTGTTCACATCTAAAAAAAAATGTGCCATGATCTGGTGATCTGGAAGTCTTCTAACTTATTGTGTACTTTTGGGACTATCCCCACCTCAAGATGACATATTGTGTTGGTCTGGCTAAGTGTGTGTATCGTGCTGTGTTTGATACATGTAAGGGTCTGGCTAAGTGTGTATCGTGCTGTGTTTGATACATCTAAAGGTTTGGATGCCTGTATGTTATCAGGGCCCATAGGAGCATTGAAAAGCTTGTTCAGTCTGTAGTGATGTTGAGTCTTCATCAGAATCATAATCAAACCACCTCTCACTCTGTCTGCTGCCATTTATCCCCCCCCCCCCATTCTGGCATAAGCGCTCAATCAAACCGCGCAAAGACATCCTATCTTATGCTATCTCTTGCAGCTGCCTCTATTTCTTCTTCAGTACTTCTGCATTATGCACCTGACGAGATGCAGCGAAATATGCCAGGCAATCAATCACGCAACATATTGTTTGTGTTTTCTGTGTTTAAACTTCTGAATGTAAAATTACCCAGAAAACCACAAACAGCCAATAAATGCTGGGGTTGATTGCGGCGTTCTGTAAGGGACATACGATTAACTATTTCAAGTTTTAGTAATTTCTGTCTCCATATCATTTTGAATTGTCTTTCAATATACAGGAAGGCTCAGGTTAACGTCTGGGTTACATTCTTGGAAAAAGCGACTTTAAGTGAAACGACGAAGGCGAAACACTATTTCCCATATAATTAAATGAAATACAGTTTATTATGTAATGTTTAGTTTGATGGTTATTAATATTTATTATCTAAACAGATGTGGGTTGGAGGGGGAGTGGTAGAGTTATTTGGACGTGGAGGCATTAAAACCA
>CAWUFQ010000122.1:0-58000 GCA_963921405.1 Cepaea hortensis | reverse complement strand
GTATCAGCAAACATTACAGAGGTATCTGAATCGACTCGAACAGTACAGACACAAGCCTCTAGGACTAGTAGATATCAAGGAACAAAAACCTGAAGTCACCAGTGTACCGACACCAGTACCCGAGATACCTCTTCAACCAACACCTCTTCAACCAACACCTATTCAACAGGCTCAAGTAGTCAAGCCCAAAACAGTCGAGACCACACCACATTACAAACTCAGGCGAAGCAAGAAGAAGACTAGGATACCTACCCCCAAGTGGCAAAAATGGCCGCCCAATTAAGAAAGTATTACTATGACCCTAAGAAACCGGGAGCCTATGGTGGAGCAGCCGCCTTAAAAAGAAATACTAACCTGAAGAAAATAGATAAATGGTTACGTCATCAGGATACCTACAAGTTATATAAACCGATCCGTCGCCGCTTCCAGAGACGCCAGACCATAACAGGTGGTATAAATCACCAATTTCAAGCCGACTTGATAGATATGAGACTATTACAAAGATACAACGATGGGATGTCGTACCTAGTGACTTGTATCGATGTGTTTAGTAAATATGCTTGGGCCATCCCGATCCAGAAGAAAACAGGGAAAGCTCTGGTGGTGGCTATGAGTAAAATCTTTGGTGATAGCCAACCGATAAACTTTCAGAGCGATAAAGGTTCGGAATTCGTTATTCGGACGTTCTTAAAATTTCTGAAAGATCGAGGTGTGCACTTCTTTACCACCGAGAATGAAGATGTGAAGGCAACGATAGTGGAAAGATTCAATTGAACCCTGAAAGAAAAAATGTGGCGTTATTTCACCAAGACCAATACACTGCGCTACGTCGACGTGATATATAAATTGATCCAGAACTATAATGGTTCGTATCACAGAAGTATTCGCATGGCCCCTGTGCAAGTCAACTATAGTAATCTCAATGTGCCTGTCCGCTAAACGCAACTGGAGCAAACACAAAAAGCATCATCGAAAAATCGGAACTTGGTAACAGAACTCAGAACAGCATACTCAAGTGAAGCGAACGATTTTCCAGACGTTTATTTCCGCCACTGGTACAAGGATTAAACTCTGGCAGAAAAGCAGGCTGATCCCTAACCACAGGATCGGCACCTACTCAAATACACCCACCCCTGAGCTCCCAAACCAGCTCGTCGCTCTTGAAGCCTTCCTATCCATTCTTCAGCTCAATTTCTTAGATACTAAGATTCAGTCTAGGTGGATTTCTATTCCTGATCCATTCACCGTTGTCGTCTCAATAAATTCCTTACCAGACTCCCTGCTGTCTCATCCCGAAATCACGGCATCCAGGTGTCACCTTCACATCGAGCCTTCAGAAAACACATCTTGTCCGTATCACAAAGTCACAGCGTCTCTCGTTGCCGTGTTCTGACGTTCTCCACATTCTCCTTGGATTCCTCCGTTGACATCCACTTTAGTGTCTGAATGGGAAACTCCGTATATGATTTTCCACCGCCCATTCCGATGACGTCATTATGTCTAAACCCATGTGGCAGTATGCCCCCCTCCCTTTTAAAATGATGTAATCATTTTTTTTTTCAAGAGAATTAACCTGACACATAGCAGTGTAGACACAATGACTTTTATCTCGACCGCTATGTCGTAAATCTTAATCTCATCCAACGGGTAGGTAGGGGACTAGTATTATGACGTCATAATTTTAGGCGTACTCGGAATTAAGTAATAATAACTAATGATCAATGATCAAAATATAACTATACTAACATAGTATTTAATATAACTACGTTAACTAATCAACTATTATCACAATTCATTAAATTAAATTCTATATACACACAATAATATTATACAACATCAATTCATATCACAATACGTGTTCACCAGTTTTCCTTTACAGTAGTTACCCCTAGTCACAAACCATCCAAGTGAAAACTCGATACAGGAGAAAACCCACACAAGTCAAAGTTCCCAAAGTTCTCCATGCCTCAACGGTTCCTCCTCACGTAAATTTCTTATCATCCTGTCAAAATCACATATTGACAGAAGTATCCAACTATTTAAACTAGCTATTTGCATTAATAATATGTAATTGTTGATTTGTGTGTGTATTGTCAGTAAATTCGATGCTATCTAACACATATTTCCAAACATTCTATGAACAAACAACTATAATAAACTAGGATTGAATAAATTGAATAAAATATTTATATTTATAGTTGATTTAAAATATCGGCAAGATTATAATTGAGTTGTAGCTCTTACAGTTTTGTGAAGAATCATATCTCAAAGATTCAAGATTTCTAAGATAATAAATCAGAAATATAATAAATATTTAAATCAAATACTCTTCATAAAATTATTAAGTTCTCTAATAACGATATAGTTACGAACAATTATCTGTAGAATATAGAACCAACATATTTTCACACACTTAAGTGAAGAAAAATAGTGAGAACAATTCTGACAAGTATAACCTTACACAGTGACATCTGGGATAACTAAGTAATAAGACCCTAATGTGTCTGTAGTGTACGATGTGTTGATATGAACCTAACACTTTCACATTCATCCCATTTTATTTTTCTTTATTGTTTTATTTAATTCTTCCTTTCATTTATTTTCTTTCTTTCTTTCTTTGTTTCAAATCTGTAGAATCTCTCTTCTGCACTCATGCCAATATTTGTACATTGTAACTTTGTTGATTGGAACAATGTAATTGTTTTCAGTCTTGTGTATCTTCTTTTAATTTGTGAATGGATAATTGTAATGCCGCACGCAACGTATTTCTTTGATTGTGTATATCTGTTAGTGACACACTTCTTGACTTCTGTGCGTATGTATGTAATCCATTTCTTGCCTTTTGTGTGTATATTTGTGCTATGCTTCTTCACTTCTGTGTGCATGTTTATGATATGCGTTTTTGTTTGTATGAACCCGTTTACACTATGTTTCCTCGCTTGTTGTGCATGTAACTTTTGTGTGTAACAACCAATGCGTGTAACTTTTGGTTTCTTTTTTGAATGTTTCAAAAATATGTCATTTACCGACAAATAATCTCGTTTGCCTTGTTGTTGAGTATCAGTTATTTCTTCATGTTTGGGTTCGTTGACTTTGTGTAAATCTTGGCATTTGCAATTAATTACCGTTATGCTATCACTCAGTAGCATTGTATCATGCATGTCTACCGTTGATGTACCCTGTGCTATTTGCATCTTTTCTTCTTCTTCTTCTTCTTCTTCTTCTTCTTCTTCTTCTTCTTCTTCTTCTTCTTCTTCTTCTTCTTCTTCTTCTGTTGTTTCAATTTGGGCATTTGTACTTGTAAGTGTTTCGTTAGACTTGTGTTCTATAGTTCCTTTCTGAACGAAATCTCTGGCGTTTGGTTCTTTCACCACTGTAGCACATACTTTACTTGTGTGATTACTTTCCTTTATTTCATGTATTTGTCTTATACGCTCCTTCCACATTGTTTCCCTTGCAAGACTCTCCTCCACAAGTGCGAGTCGTTTTTGCATGATTTCTGTCTCGACGGTTAATTGTCTTGCCTTTAACTCTGCGTCTGCGGTTATCTGTCTTGCCGTTAACTCTTTTCTCATTTCAGCTATCTTTTCCTGTTCCTTCAGAGCCAAATTCTCTTTTTCGGCTGCAATCCTTTCGCGTCTCAAAGTTAATTCTTTTTCTCTAGCTGCTATCTCATTCTGCTTGATAGCCATCTCTAGTGCCCATTTCTTTTGTCGTTCTTGTCGTTCACACGTAGTTTGAAGTTGCTTTGCCTCCCTTTCATGTGCGGTTTGAGTTCTAAATTCCCGTATGACCCAATTTCTAAGTTCTGCTCCAGCCAATCCATTCTTCTCACCCAACTCCGTGAGATATTGTAGTGTAGACATATTGTCCTACCTGTATAATAATCTAGCTGCAATATGATAGAAGAGTATGCAAAAATGTAAATATGTTCAATTCAGATATAACAACTGCTGAACAAAATGTAAACTGCAACTCAACAACAATGTAAAATTGAACAATAACGAAATTCAGTAACTTCTTGCTATCTATATATATAGTATAAAGAATATTTAGTACTAGACACTCAACAATGACAGAAGACGACTGACGAGTGACGTAAATAGATATTTTCTTTCATAAAATAGCCCTTTTATAGAAATTACTACTATACTTAATCCAAGACAAAAATTATCTGTTGACACCCCAATATTCCAGTGTCCTTGCTTAATGTAAAAATGCCCTTCTAACCGCCCACACTATCCATTTTTGAATTAATTTACTCATTATTAAATAATAGGCACCTCATTTATCAACAACAACACATTAACCAACTGTAACAGTGAGGGAATTAGGTTAGGAGTAAAGAGTTAAGGAATGCTGCGCATTCCTTGACTAGGGGGAAAACCATAGTGAACGTGTGTGCACGAATGAAGAGGTGTATCTAGGAAAACACACACGTCACTTGGGGGCCAGCGAGAAGAGATGTCAACACCAAGCAGGGAGTCTCCATCATGTGGGCTGAAATAGAACGATTCGGCTAATAAAGTATGTTTCTAACAACGCGAAGACTTGTGTCCTGTACGATCACGTGCCTAACCTGTAATGTCACACTATTATAACAGGTTGATTTGGTGCCGTGAATTTATGAAACATGGGAGGTCGCGGAGAGAGAGAGTACCGTCATAGAAGATGGTTATGTCTGGGGTGTCTGGAGAAGTAAATATTGAGAAACGCAACAGATGAAAGCCGACTGTTGGTTGCTGTTCTGGGTTTTCACTGGATTCCTGGTTAAGAAGGAGATCCATTTTCAAGGACAGCGCTAAAAAAAGGTTTGATTGATAAACTTATTTTTTTTTGAAAGACTGATGTTATTACATAATTATGAAATTAACTGGAGAACTGACCAACGCAAAATGGTATATTGAGATCAAGTAATGCTGTTCTGCATCAAAAATCAGTACAAATTATGAGTTTTAACCCGTGGGACTGTTGAAGGTGAAGTCAAGGTTATGGTGCAAATTCCATAATTATGAAATCAAGATCTGCAATACTCTCTACAGTCACTTCAATTAAAGGAAGGCATAAATGAAACTTGTCTCAACTCGGGGTTTGGATAAAGTAATTTAAACTGACCATGGCGAGAGTCCCACATGAAAATAAGAGACTGGATAGCGTCAGCTTTAAGTCCAATTGTTGTTGACTGGATTACGTTTGCGCTGAAATATATATATGAAAATCACAGATTGCTGTTGGAAAGTGAGTTTTTTTTGCTGAAGTCGTGAGAAGTTGTCGCTTGCGTGAAGGTGACCTTACTTGAAGGGAATCTACAGTAATCGAGCAAGTAATCAAACAGTCTTGTTGCGAGCCTGATATCGAGCATAATCAACGTCAGGAAATAATTGGAAAGAATTATTAAGGAAAGAAATCCAGAGGCTCTTCGTTGTTCTGCTCATTTCAACGAGCTTGATTAGAGTCCTTTTTTATGTGGTGTAGGTAATTCTGAATCAGGAGGTCATTTAAATTCTTGTGTCAGAATTCAGGATTGAAACAGGAATATTTCTTCGTCAGGATCTTCGATTGGAGGCTTTAGTTAAGATAATTAGATAATATTAGAGTAATTAACAGATTATGTATTGTTGCTGGGTTTGAAATTAATATTGTTTGAAATATTTGTATATTGCTTGATAATTATAAATTTTAGGATGGAATCCCAAGATTTTTCACAGGTAATGACTGGCGTTGGTGGGGCAATATCAAGGTTGGATGCAGTGTTAAGACAACAAAATATAAGCACTGATGTTGAAAGATTTAGTGGTCAAGCAAATCAGTTTAAGAAATGGATTATTTCTATTGAGAAACATGCATATTTAGTAAACGCTACAGATGGAGAGAAAAAGAATTTAGCATACAGAACAAGTACAAGTCCAGTTTCTGACCATATAAGAAGAAAGTTAGAGGCAGCAGGAGGTGAAACCTGGGAAGAATTTAAAGATGATCTCGCAAGAAAATATGCTGAAATTACTGATCCACAACACGCATTCTCAGTATTGCGACAGACTAGACAAAACAGCACAGAAAGTGTTCAGTTATACAGTGACAGGTTAATCAATTTAGCTGAAGAGTCATTTTTAGGACAGAATGTACGAGCAGAAGAAGTGGAACGGATGTTAGTAGGGATTTTTGTTGATGGGATTAGGTCAGATGGATTGAAATTTAAATTATTAAGAGAGAATCCTGCAAGATTGTCACAAGCGGTAGATATCGCTATACAAGAGGAAAGCTTGAGGAGGAGGTTTAGGTTAAGGGTAGGACGAGAGTTAGGTAGTAGTTCGGAAGATAGAATTGAAGAACCTATGGAAATAGGACAGTATAGACATGGATGGAGAGGAAGACGAGGAGAAATACAGATGGTGCAAAGAAACGAGAATGTATATAATCAAGATAGAAGAGGACAAGTGAGAAATACTGTAAGAAACATGGAAGCTAACACAAATAACTCGAATGTGGTTTATTGGGGATGTCACCAACGTGGGCACATTTTTCGCTTTTGTGGTAACAGAAGTGGCCCATCGAATACGCAAAATAGTAGAGGTGTTCAGACGAGTATACAGAATAGAATTGCAAATGGCAGACCAGCAAATTGGAATTCTGGAGAAATACAGAGAAATTTTAGAAGGTCAGGAAATCAGGGAAATTGGCATCCCGCTTACTGAATAGGATCGGCAGTAGGAGGGAAGATAGTAAGATCCAAAAAGGGCATCAATATATTAAAAACCCAAAAGATGAGTATAATAGAACATTTAGAAATAAAAAACAAGCTGAGGTAAAACAATTGTCATTAAATATGGTAGATCCTAGCTCATGTATAGTACAGATAGGAAAATATAAAGTTAGAACATTAGTTGATTCGGGAGCACAAGTTAGCGTGATTAAAGAAGCATTTTTATATCGAATGTTAAAAAATTGTAAAATATTTAGAATTCAGGAGAATCTTCATTCGGTAACGGGACAAAAATTAGAAGTGTTAGGACAAACGATGATAAATTTGAAATTAGGAGGGATAAATGTCAGGCATATGTTCCATGTGGTTAAAGATTTAAATAGAAATATGATATTGGGACGAGATTTTTTATTGAAAAATGGGGTGAGACTTTTATTTGATTTGCATAAATTAAAATTCCAAGATGTTTACGTAGATCTAGAAGAAGATATGCATGTGTCGACACTAGTTAGAGTCAAAACGACCATGAATTTAAAACCACAGTCAGTTAATTTGATACAAGCAAGACTGAAGAGAAACCCGTATTATGTAGCAGGAAACATAGTCAGAATCACGGAATTGCAAAATGAAATAATTGATGAGCCAGGTTTAGAAGTTCCGGATGGAATAATAGAATTAGATAAAAGTTTAACATTTCCAGTAATGGTTATTAATAACACAGGTAGAGAAATTAAATTATACAGAGGATGTGTAATAGCTAAGCTAGAACATAACGTTAGTGACATATTGGCAACAGATAGAGTAAATATGGCAGGCATAAGTTATTCAGAAACCTCTAATGAAAGAAGTAATAATAGACGCGGATACAGAAGAAAAGGGAATGTAAGAATGGATGAATTGATCCATCCATCTAGAAGAAATACAGCACAAATACATTCACTAGACAAAGTAACAAGAGAAAAAAAATTGTTAGCACAATTAAAAACTTCGCCAGAAAATAAGGAAGTGTTAGAACAACTTATAAAGCAAAATCAAGATGTGTTTGCGATAAATGATTTAGAATTGGGTAAGACACAAACAGTTACGATGGAAATAGACACGGGAGATCATCCACCAATTAGTTTAAAACCATATAGAACTCCATTAAGAAATAGAGAAGTCGTGGAAAAGGCAATAGAAGATATGTTGAAAGCAGGCATAATAACAAGATCAAAATCAGAATGGTCATCTCCGGTGGTAATTGTGGCCAAGTCTGATGGTTCGAACAGGTTCTGTTGTGACTACAGGGCGTTAAATAAAATTACTAAGAATGTAGCGTACCCACTGCCAGTAATTGATGATATTTTGGGGCTGCTTAATGGCTCTACATATTTCACAACGCTGGACGCAAGGGCAGGATTTTGGTGTATTCCGATGTCGGTAGACGCGCAAAAGAAAAGTGCCTTTTGTACTCATATGGGTTCGTACGAATTTTTACGTATGCCATTCGGTCTGAAAAATGCACCGTCTCACTATATGTTCTTAATAAATGAAGTACTAGACGGTATGCAAAGTTTTGCCCTAGCATATATTGATGACGTATTGATTTTTACGAAAGGAGATGTAGAGAATCATTTAAAACATGTTAGACTAGTATTTGACAGATTAAGAAGGCATGACGTTAAATTAAAGCTTAGTAAGTGCCAGTTTTTAAAGACAGAAACAAAATATTTAGGCTATACAATAAATAGGGAAGGTATTAAACCAGACCAGGAAAAGATAAAGGTTATTAAAGAGTTACCTCCTCCCACTAACGTTAAGGAAGTGCGTGCTTTTATAGGAACGTGTGCGTATTATAGGCGGTTTGTACCAGCCTTTTCAAGGATAGCAATACCTATTACGAATTTAACGGGAAAATACGCTAGATTTAAGTGGGATGATGAGTGTCAAAAAGCGTTTGAACTTTTAAAAGATAGCTTAACGGTGGTACCATTATTGACACATCCAGACCTGAATAAACAGCTAATACTATACACAGATGCTTCAGACAACGCAATAGGAGCATGTTTGGTTCAACCATATGAAGGAGAAGAATCTGGAATACCAGGGGTTAAAAATGAAAGACCAATCTATTTCTTGTCGCATAAACTCAGCAGAACTCAACGCAAATGGCCGATTATTGAGAAGGAAGCATATGCTATACACTACGCGCTGCAAAAATTAAATTACTACTTACATAACGCCAATTTCATTATTAGAACTGACCACAGCCATTAAAGTCGATATTAGAAGCACCAATACAAAATAGGAAAATACAAACGTGGGCATTGAATTTACAAGGGTACAATGCTAAGGTTGAATATGTGTCAGGGAAACATAATACGTGCGCCGATCTTTTGTCTAGAATCCCGTACCCACAGTCATCAGGAAACACGGAAGATGAAGTTGAACCAGAGGTAGACGATCGAAACTGGCAAGTAAATATATTAGATTCTGCCATAATAAATAGGGAAGAATTTGAGAGTTTACCATCGGAGCAAGAGTCGGAATCTAGAACAGAAGACCCACATTTAGAACAGTTTGATATGAAAACAGAACAAGAATTAGATCCAAAAGTAGTACAGATAAAAAAGAAATTGAAAGAAACAGGGGAAAATAGTTTTAAAAGAAAGTTTGTAGAGTTACAAGAAGACAATCAATTATATTATATCAGTGAAAAAGGTGAAGGAGTAAGAAAATATATTCCGAAACATTTAGAACAAGAAGTCTTAAAGGCATACCACGATAATAATGGTCATTTTGGACGAGATAAGTTAGTGAAGGCTATTAGCTGTAAATATTATTGGCCGAATTTATTCAAAAGCGTATATGAATATGTTGAAGCATGTGAAAAGTGTAGGTTAAGAAACATGAAGATAATTAAATGTCCTTTACAAGATACCGATATTCCTCAATTTCCAATGCAGAAAGTAAGTTTGGATATTTCAGGTCCTCATCCAAAAACATTATCGGGAAATGTATACCTACTACATATAGTTGATTCATATAGTCTTTGGCCAGAAGTGTATCCAATTCCAGACAAGAGTGCTGATTCAGTTATAAATATGCTTTTACAAGAATTTATACCAAGGTTTGGGTGTCCACAAATAATACTTACAGACAATGGGAAAGAGTTTGTAAATAAAAAGTTTGAGAAATTGGTAAAAGATTGGAATATAAAACACATTAGGACTTCATATTACAGACCAACTTCTAATGCTAAAAATGAGAGACAACACAGAACACTATACAATATTCTAGCGAAAAATGTAGAAGAACACGATATGGATTGGGATCTTTATTTGGGGATAGCATTAGCGGCGATACGTACACACGAAAATGAAGGAACAGGTTTCTCACCATTTTACTTAGTACATGGAAGAGAACCAATATTGCCAATTGATAATTTATTAAAGCCTAGGAGAAAATATCTGGGGGAAGATTTTCAAGAAACAAGGTTGCAAGAGATGCATAAAGCACATGTACGTTTAAGAAATAATATAATTAAGGCTAGAGAAAGACAGAAGAAATACGCAAATAAAAATGCACACTTACAAGAGTTTAACGTAGGTGATAGGGTATATTATAAAAAACATAGAAAAAACTCTAAGTTTGATGCTCATTGGGTCCCGGGATACTATATTTTAGAAAAAAAAGGTCCAGTGTCGTATACTATTAAGAATCAAATTTCAGGGCATGTTGCACGTTCACATGTAGAACACTTAAGGCGGGATAATGAGGAAAGGAATGCAGAGAATAATAATAATAATTATTGTTCCGAAGAAATATTGTCAGGTGGACAGATTGTCAGACAATCGGTATATCCAATACCTATAGAGAATGGAAAACAAGTAACAACAGCATCTACTACAGCTGAACAAGAAGAAACGGTACCAAAAACAGTCATGACAGAGGAAAATAACGTGTATGACGATTATATTAGTGAAGAGTCAGTCAGGGAAAATATTGAACCTCCATTTATGAATACAAGACAGGCAGTAAAAAGAAAGTTAGATAGACAGAAAGAAAAAGAAATTAAGAGGCAAAGGAAACTTAGAGCGAATTCTTCGAGTGAGGAAGAGATGCCACTATTTGAAAATGTGTTGAGACGGCAAGACAGGAAAATTAGATTGGATTTAGAAAGGAAGAGATTAGCGGTTGCTAGTAATGGATATACAGATGGGGAACAAGAGATGGATGAAAAGTCAGAAACTGATGAAGAAGCTGATATGAAAGAAGATAGCTCTCCTCGAGAGGATAGCGACATTGATGTAGATATTGCAATTATAGAAAAAAATTTGAGGTTATTAAAGAAATGGAGAAGAGATAGATGAATAGAGTGATACAAGGTTCTGCAGATGGCGGATAGAAGAAGAAGTTGGACACGTCGGAAAATTATTATTGGGTACTCAGAATATGGTCTTGAAATTTATAATGTATGTGTACATTGATTAATGTGTGGGGATTGAAATGGATTGCTCAATTGTTGGGACTTCAATTGTGTTTTATGAAATGTGAAAAATAAGTTATCTTAGATGGTTATTTTTACGATGTTTTGGTTTGATTGAGTTACCCTAAGTGTGTTTAAAATGATTATTACTTTGAAGTTCAGTTAGAAGATGAATTAAAGTAGTGGTTAGTGAAGTGACTCTATATGTAGTAATGGAGGGGTATGTTGTTATTACATGTGGAGTATGCAATGTATATACAAGGTTTATAATAGGAGCTGGGTTGAACAGCGTTTAATGGGAGAATATGGGGGGGGGGGAATGCCAGGTTGAGTTTTGGCATTTAAATAACTGCATATTGGAAGAAGAAGACTGTACTTAACAGTATAATAATAGTTAGGAAGTTTTTTGTTGTTGAAGGAATGGTAAACGGGAAATTGATGAGCTGAATAATACAAAGGCTAGCAGTTTTGGATTAACATATTTTTTTTGATAATAACAATTATTATTGACGGAAACTGAAGATAAATTTTGAAACTTTATTTTTTGATAAAGTTTTGAGAATGTATGGGAAGAGAAAGGTGATTACTTCTTACTTTCTTACTTTTTCCTTACTTTTATTATTTTCAGGTGCGCACCTACCCAAATCTAATCTAGCTATTTTTTTTCTGTCTATCCTAGAATACTGAGAGTGTGAGAATGTGAATAAGGGGGAAATAAAGGATAAGGGGAATATCTTCAGTTTTGTCAATCATAATTTAGAGGGACATTTTAAAGTTAAAAGCGGTTCGCTTATGGAGACTTTTGTATTGTGGGGAATTTTATGGAGAGTTTTGTAGAAAGTTTTCTAGAGAACTTTATAACGAGTTTTGTAGAGAGTTTCGATATTATTGTCTCTGGTTAGCAATTGGCTATGAGGAGATAGGAGAATTGAGTTAGGAAATATATGGAATTGTTGTTATTGTAGAATAGAGATGTAAAGTTAACTAATTAAAAGTTGGGGTTGAGATTTTTTCAAGGAAAAATTCTCTTTGAAGAAGGGGAGGCATTGTAACAGTGAGGGAATTAGGTTAGGAGTAAAGAGTTAAGGAATGCTGCGCATTCCTTGACTAGGGGGAAAACCATAGTGAACGTGTGTGCACGAATGAAGAGGTGTATCTAGGAAAACACACACGTCACTTGGGGGCCAGCGAGAAGAGATGTCAACACCAAGCAGGGAGTCTCCATCATGTGGGCTGAAATAGAACGATTCGGCTAATAAAGTATGTTTCTAACAACGCGAAGACTTGTGTCCTGTACGATCACGTGCCTAACCTGTAATGTCACACTATTATACAACAATAACATATACTGGCCTTTTTCAGGTTCTCGTGTCCGTAAATATAATGCTCGATAATTTACATCCTATATGTTAACGACGATATGCCAAGGGAAGGAATTGTATAAGGAAGTAGACCGCCCCTTGCTTGTACGAAAGTACAATGAATGTGTACACACCCGAACCAACGCGGTTCGTAACCAATTTCTGAGAAACGTGATTGGCTTGGGTGTTTTCGACGATACTTGAGTTATAGCAGCTGAATGCTGTGGGTACTGGAACGCTTAATGTCCACAATGGAGTATAGCGTCGTAAAGTTTAGCGTGAAAACGAATGGTATCACGCCCAATAAGAACAATGTCACTCCGAATAACGTTCCGATGTGTAACCGCTGAAGTGTAAAGTGAGTAGCCTCCTGACGTGTGTAGTGTATCCGTGTACAGTCAATCAGTGTCCAAATTTACCGTTGTCCGTAGATGTCGACGTAATGAGTTAATGTTCGGTCCCGACTGACCGAGTTGAATTCTTCAAATGTAACGAAATCCTCTGTGATTTCAAAATAGTATGTCCTAGTGTACGTGTACGTGTCGTCTTGAAGTGAGAGTTGTTGTCCGGTATGTGGGTAATGGTGTTGTAATGTCCTCCATCCCGTAAGTAGTATCTTCAAGTATAAAATAATGTCGGTGAATTCATTATGAATAGCGTTGGTATCCCTTGTGTTCCACTAATCTCGTTGACTTGAATACGGATGAACGAATACATCCGTGGTTGGCATTTGTAATTAATAGTTGCTCCCTGTAAGTATTGGTAAGCGCCTACAAATCGTAAACTCTTCAAATTGTGTGTGGTATTCTGTGTAGAAGTCTGTGTCTCAATGTCCTGGCGTCAGGGTATCAGAGTAAGAGTATATATAATAAGTCCTGACTTGATATCTAACGTGTAGCGACCAATTGAATGTCACACCTAAACTTCCTTGAGAGATGACAATCTATGTGGCGAAGGTAATCTTCATGGTAGTGTATAGCATCCTCCAACATCCGACGTCAGCAAGTTTTCAGACATGTACAATAAATAATGTCTATTGACGTATCGAATGTCCTTTGCGCCGATAGTGAATTTATGACAGAGTGTCGGCATCAAATATAATCGTGTGTGGTGTCAAAATCTTTTGGCGTTTTAAACAACCAAGTCAAAACTGTTAGTAATGTTCGTAAAATAACGAATGTCTTTCTGATAGAGTAAACTATACTTGCAGATCGGTAGTACACTCCATCCTATGTGGAACAGTCCAACGATAAATGTGATAATAATCTTGAATTATGACGAACTTCATAAATTCCGCAGATTGTTTAGCATAAAGTCACTTTTGAGCAGTTGCAATCAAATTCGTGGGCAAATCATCAATTCTCGAATGTACAGTGTCCATTGCTGTGTTATCGTACAATATTGTGGTGTAGACTTGTGGCAGTGCAGTGTTTCTTTAGATCTTATGGCCTACTCACATCAACATAGTTACTTTCCATATCGACCATGGTGTCGAATGTTTCGGACATTTCATATATATGTACTATCTTCCTTTCTTAAGTAGCACTGTAGTCATACCCGTACATTCTTTCAAAACACAATAATGTTCTTAAATATGCTGTGATCTTTCCAAATGTCAGTTGTTATAAATATAATATAGCGCTGTGGCTTGTTTCATATCGTGCAGTTTCGCCCGTATGGTGCGACTATTATATTTCTACTGCACTTCTTCTATGTAATGTTGTTCTTACGTCCTGATATGTTAATTATCATTGTACCGTTCTTATAATATATACACTTTCACTTACTGTTGTAAACTTTGTAACGTCTAAGATCTTCAACTTACTTGAAATACTTCCTGATCTTCACCATTTTTGTTACGTGGAGTTTTCGTGCGTTCTTTCTTTCTGTGTAGCACGGTGTGAACTGCGCCGCTGGTACGTAATTCCTTTTATGATCAGCTATGGAAATTGGCGGGGATTTATGTTGATCAACAAACGGTGTCCAGAAACGACCCCCACATGTCTCAATGTGCCTGTCCGCTAAACGCAACTGGAGCAAACACAAAAAGCATCATCGAAAAATCGGAACTTGGTAACAGAACTCAGAACAGCATACTCAAGTGAAGCGAACGATTTTCCAGACGTTTATTTCCGCCACTGGTACAAGGATTAAACTCTGGCAGAAAAGCAGGCTGATCCCTAACCACAGGATCGACACCTACTCAAATACATCCACCCCTGAGCTCCCAAACCAGCTCGTCGCCCTTGAAGCCTTCCTATCCATTCTTCAGCTCAATTTCTTAAATACTAAGATTCAGTCTAGGTGGATTTCTATTCCTGATCCATTCACCGTTGTCGTCTCAATAAATTCCTTACCAGACTCCCTGCTGTCTCATCCCGAAATCACGGCATCCAGGTGTCACCTTCACATCGAGCCTTCAGAAAACACATCTTGTCCGTATCACAAAGTCACAGCGTCTCTCGTTGCCGTGTTCTGACGTTCTCCACATTCTCCTTGGATTCCTCCGTTGACATCCACTTTAGTGTCTGAATGGGAAACTCCGTATATGATTTTCCACCGCCCATTCCGATGACGTCATTATGTCTAAACGCCATGTGGCAGGGATGTCGTACCTAGTGACTTGTATCGATGTGTTTAGTAAATATGCTTGGGCCATCCCGATCCAGAAGAAAACAGGGAAAGCTCTGGTGGTGGCTATGAGTAAAATCTTTGGTGATAGCCAACCGATAAATTTTCAGAGCGATAAAGGTTCGGAATTCGTTAATCGGACGTTCTTAAAATTTCTGAAAGATCGAGGTGTGCACTTCTTTACCACCGAGAATGAAGATGTGAAGGCAACGATAGTGGAAAGATTCAATTGAACCCTGAAAGAAAAAATGTGGCGTTATTTCACCAAGACCAATACACTGCGCTACGTCGACGTGATACATAAATTGATCCAGAACTATAATGGTTCGTATCACAGAAGTATTCGCATGGCCCCTGTGCAAGTCAACTATAGTAATCAAGAAGAGGTGTGGCATAACTTGTATAAGCCGACATACGTATCGAAAAAAGTGTATTTTACACCTGGGGATCGAGCCAGACTGGCTCAACCCAAACAACCTTTTAAAAAAGGGTATATGCCCTCGTGGACAGAAGAATTGTTTACCGTCAGTCGCATAATCCAGACCAGTCCAGTGACCTATGTGGTAAAAGACGATTCGGGACATGAACTACAGGGCTTGTTCTACAGAGAAGAAATACAACTAGTTGGAGACAAGCAAGTGTATCGTATCGAAACAATCTTACAAGAAAGACCCAGGAGAGGTAGTGGAAAAGAGTATTTAGTGAAGTGGTTTGGTTATCCCAATTCATTCAATAGTTGGATAGCTGACACGCAACTAGCTAGTTATGGAGACTAGTGGTGTGACTGAAGACAGGGTGGAAACTATTGTGGTGCGCCCACAACCGACAGAGGGGGAAAGAACTTCGATCTGGTCATTCTTTGGACAATGTGTACCGAGGCCAGAGATTGTATTTCTGTGTCAAATGGTGGATATATGCCGTAATTGCCGTGTCTTTGTTCAATCTGACTCAAGGCAGCGCAGACGCACTAGACGGAAAGTTGTGGGTAGCTCTAATGAGTAGTTGTTTGGGCTATATGCTACCTAATCCTAAATTAGAAAAACGATGAGTTTCTACGTAACTTTACCGAGCAATGCTGGACCAAAGGTATTTCCCAACAACCAAGCAGGTCACTTTTTTGTCAAGTTGCCGCAGACCATTGACGTAACGACCCAATACGAAGTGGGCCTGGTCGACATTCAGTTCCCCAATTCGTATTTTAATGGTTTGCCTGGGAAATATGGTTCCAATACTTTCCACCGAAAGGTAGTGGTATGGAACCTATAACCCTTGTATGTCCACCGGGTCCGTTCCCCAGCCCTGAAACTTTCATCGAGGAATTGAATAAGTTGTGTGTAGAAACCCAACTAGACGAGAAAGTAAACATCAAATTCATGCTAGGTACACCTTGGAAAAAAGTCGGGATGAAAATATTTGAAAAAGGCGCCCAGGCTAAAGTTAGTGACAGATTGAAGAATATGTTGGGTTTTCCAACCTCGACTCTATCAGACGATAATGTCTTATTATACGGTAATATAGAATTAGAGATGGATAGCGAAGTTAAAAATATCTATGTCTATTCGGATCTCGTAGCCGCGAGACCAGTTGGAGACGTCATGGTTCCTTTACTAAGGACTGTTCCTATATTGGGCCAACTGTCACCTTCAGTGTTTCGTCTTTATGATAAGCCACATCATGTACCATTAAGTCGATTCTCCTTCGACACGGTGGAAATACTTTTACCTGATGATACAGGTAAAACACTCTCATTCAAGGATGGGACTTCAGTGCTAACTTTACATTTTCGAATCAGGAAACATTCAGACCTCGAATAGACTAAGATGAGTTTTTACGTGACATTGACGAGTAATGCATCATTACAAATATACCCCCAAAATAACGCCGGACATTTCTTTGTCAAACTGCCACAAACTATTGAGCTCACCTCCCAGTACGAAGTTGGTTTGGTTGATATTCAGTTTCCCAACACCTATTTTAATATTTTGAAAGATGAGGTGTGGATAAAGTACTTTCCACCTCCAGACCTAGATGAACCACCGATGACGATTACGCTGGTGTCTGGTCTGTACAAATCAACAGAAAAATTCATTGGTGAATTGAATAGATTGGTTTTCGAAGCTGAGAGATTTATCAATGAACTGCAATGGCTGCGTCTCGATGATGCCTTGCAAGAACATAACCGAATGATGTTCTCTTATAACGATATTTCGAATAAGGATTGTTTCCAATTATATGAACAGGGGGCTGAAGTTAGACTTAGTGACAAGTTGGCTGAAATTTTACAATTTCCCTCGACACATGTCACCGAGACTGAACCCAGTCTGTCTGGTGTGGGTGAAGTAGATTTAGACCAGGGCACAAAAAATGTCTTCGTCTATTCCGATATTGTCACCTCGCGGGTGGTTGGTGATGTGATGGTACCATTACTGAGGACACTACCTGTTCTAGACAGATCCACCACCTCCATATTTAGGATGTATGACAAGCCACATTACGTACCCCTCAGTCGCTTTTCATTTGACACGATTAAACTTCTTATAACCGACGAGCAGGGAAAACCTATCCCATTTACAGGTGGAACTTCAGTAGTGACGTTACATTTTCGAACAACCAAACGGTTTGATCTGGGCTAACCATGGTTAGGCACATACCAATCCAACGCAACCCCAAACTATACGAGGACTATTTCTGCAATCAAGCTGGAAGTGGTCTCCCTGTTTTTGTAGGTGGTCGAAGTCAGCGAGGTCATGGAATTGGTAGTTTATTTAGTGGCCTTGGTCGCACAATTCTTCCTTGGTTGAAGTCTGGTGGCAAAGCCCTATTGAGAGAAGGACTGGGGACGGGTTTGCAAGTGGCTCAAGATGCCTTAGCTGGTAGAAATGTTGGTGAGTCCTTCAAAAAACACACCAGAGATGCTGGTCAACGACTACTCCAAGGCGCTGCTCAACACATCAGCCAATCAGGTAGTGGTGTTAGGAAACGAAAACGAGCCGCCCCGCCATGTCAGCCCAGTAAAAGAATAAAACCAACAGTCAGAAAGTCGTCGACTCATAAGACACATCACCACCAAGCGGGACATTCGGATATTTTCTCATAATGGCGTTAATTCATCCCAAGTCGTGTGAGTGTCTGCATTCTGGTCTGGATCTGTTTAGTGTGCCTCCCACCCAGATAGCCGTGGAAGAGGGACAGTTTGTGGAGATTCATCCATTGGCCACGTTAGCTTATGGGGCACCCATCGAATTCACCATTTCTGGTGTCGGTGAAGATTTCATTGATTTGTTTATTACTTTTCTTCACGTGAGAGCCAAAGGTACACTGCCTAATGGCGACGACCTACCAAACACAGCCGAAGTCGGTCCTATAAATTATTATTTGCATAGTTTGTTTTCTCAAGTAGACGTGTCCCTGAACGACACTCTTATTTCACCGAGTGAAAATTCGTATCCGTACCGGGCCTACTTGGAAGCTCTTCTGAATTATGGCGAAGAGGCCAAAAAGAGTCATCTGACGTCAGCTCTATACTATCAAGATACACCTTTGCACATGACAGACACAAAGGGTGATAACAATACAGGTCTAGCAAAAAGAAGATCTTTAGCCAGCTATAGTGTGCCTCTGGATATGATGGGGCGCCTACATTCCGACATTTTCAATCAGGACAGGTACATGTTGAATGGCGTCGATATTAAAATCAAACTAACCCCATCAAAATCCGTCTTTAATTTGATTGCCACGGATGTAAATGGTGGGTACAAAGTGTCATTACTTACGCCGCCCTCTTGGTGAGGAAAGCTAAGTTAAATCCAGCTATCTCTCTGGCCCATGAAAAAACCTTATTGAGATCCAATGGCAAGTATCCTTTTAAAAGAGTGGTGGTAAAGACCTTTTCTATCCCTAAAGGTATGTTTTCCCACACACAAGATAACCTTTTCCTCAGCCAGATACCGATCCGGGTGTAGTGAATGCTTCCTGTTTCAATGGGGAGCTGAATACGAACCCCTTCATATTCAATCATTATCAGTTAAACTATTTGAGTCTGATGGTAGATGGGCGTAGTGTTACAGGCAAACCCTTAACCATGAATTATACCACAAGTCAGTACATGCGAGCTTTCCATGGTACCAATTTGGCCCTCGGTCTGACCGGTAAGGATGTCGGGAATGGTATAAATTATGAAAGTTTTAGTCAAGGGTATTGTCTCTAGTGTTTTGATCTGACTCCCAGTATATTAGATGGAGAACAGTTTGAATTGGCAAAATCTGGCCCACTGTCAGTAGAACTAAAGTTTGACGTTATAACGACTGCACCTCTACAAGTCGTCGTATACGCCGAACTCGACTCGGTCCTAGAAGTTTCCAAGACTAGACAAGTGCTAACAGATTACATAGCATAATGGATACCCAACAACTAAGACAATTACTCATGTCTGATCTGCTTGTTCAACACCTTCCACTAGTCAACGTATGCGCTAGAGATCATTTGCCTAGACACATTGATAGAACACAGCCAGCTTGTTTGATCGTCAATACTGACACCAGTGCTTACTCTGGGTCACATTGGATCGCCCTATATTTTAACGGTCTAGGTCAGTTTGAATATTTCGATTCGTTTGGCTTGCCACCATTACACGCCGACATTATCCGTTTTATACAACGAAACACGGACAGATCACCCGTGTACAATACCCGTATGCTACAAGACATTAATAACAGTACTTGTGGTCTGTATGCGTTGTATTTCTTATTGATGAAATCCCGCGGCTCGAGCATGTCACGTATCCTGCAACCATTTGGACACAGACAACACGTGAACGATCGTCTCGTGTTTCGATTGGTTACTCCAGGGTTAAAAAAGACAGGTCCAGAACTGTTTACAACTAGATAAATTCGTCGTTATAAACTGAGACGATCACTCGTCTTTTTGTGTCTACAACGAGCAAGATGTCTACACCCAAGTGGTTATTCATGGCAAGACCTGATGATATGCCCAGACAACTAGACAACAGTTTGAAAGCGGTGACAGTTTCTCAAGACACAGGAACATCGACACTTCATCTATATCAACCTAACGACAGTCAAAACCAGACATCTTTCTACAATAATCAAGTCCCTCTGCTCCCTTTGTGTCTACAACGATCAAGATGTCTACACCCAAGTGGTTATTCCTGTCAAGACCTGTCCAGTTTTAAATGATGTATACCAATAAAACCCATTTGAAAATGTTATTATTTGTTTTTAATTTTGTTTCTCTATTTTGTTACGTTTTTGTTCCATTGTATGGTTTTTCTTCTCTCCCTCCCTCCCTCCCTCCCTCTCTCTCTCTCTCTCTCTCTCTCTCTCTCTCTCTCTCTCTCTCTCTCTCTATATATATATATATATATATATATATATATATATATATATATATATATATATATATATATATATTGTCAGAGTCTAGAGTAGTGCAGTGATGCAGTGACATCGTTACGCCCGCCAGGAGACTTAGTCCCCAGCCGGGATGCCGTAACTTCGTTACGCCCGCCAGGCGAGTAGTAGTTACCTGCCTGCGAGGTTGCTGGCTGACGAGACGGCCAGCGGTCAGGCAAGGACGAAGCAAGACGCACGCATGCCTCGTGAAGCCACTTCAGGTGGGGAGGCACGTTGCGAGCTATAGACAGACAGCTCTGGGACGTGGACTCGACTGGACGCATGATGAGAGAAAGGCGTTGTGTGGTTTCTGTGCCTGAAAGTCGAGTGTCTGGACATCTTGAGAGATAGACTGTGAGCTGTATTGTGTATGTAAGTGTATTAAAGTATAACATATATCTTGTAATGATCATCGTATTGTATTTGATCTGTAAATAAATCCATTGAACGTTGTGTCGTTGAGTCTCAAGTCGAATCACGTTGTACTTGTACTGTCTCACATGTGTTAGGAAAAAACGAGCCAGGTTTAAGACCCTGACATGTGTGGACGTGGTGGCATTCGTCCGGCTTTGAAATGAACGTAGTTTAGATAACTTAACATTTAAACTTAGAGTTGTGAACTTAGAATTTTTGTCCAACTTTATTGTACATGTAAATGTGATCGTTGAAGGCTCATTGTGAATATATTATTACATTGTTTAAACATGGAGACTAAATGTAAACGTAGAGTACATACATATTGTTTGATCTTGTAAACGTGTAAAACATTTGTGATTGTGAAACTTGTCACCGTTTTGACCTTGTCGACATTGTAAAATTGTCGCCATTGTGACCTTGTCGCCATCTTGTAAACTTGATGTCTATGTCCTTACTGAATGTCATCTTGATGTAAGTGATGTGTCATCAATGTTGTAGAGTGTTGATATATATTTAGATTGTCTTTGTGAATTGAGTTGTGGAAAGCAGAAAGTTTTGGAAAGAAAGTGACTTGTTGTTTGAGAAAAAAATTGTTGACTGACAACATTACGACATACAATTACACTCAACGCCATACAAACCTTATCAAAACTTAGTGACAAGCAGACACACCACATCAAATAGACGCTAATTTATTTCCTCCAAAAACAAAGCAGGTTTTCTGTGCCATCTGAAACCCTTGCCCGTAGAGGTCATTTGTGTTTCGAAGTATCGACCCTACAGTTCCTAGCCCGATTTCCAACCGTTCTTCACCGCATCCGGTGCACTTGAGTATATTTTTCTATTCATATACTTTAGGATGCAGATTTAGGCACGTATTGTCAATAGAACACAATTGTAAATTGTTTACTTTACTAACCACTTGTAACAAATTGTGTGGCTGGGATTTTCATTGGCATTTTCCATCATGTCGTCATTAAATGATTTCATCGATATGGGGTTAAAGTTAAAGTTAACAGGTGATGAGTTGACGAAGTGGAGTGAGAAGAAATACTCTGAATGCCACGAGCGTGAAGAAAGAGCAGCTGAAAGAGCATTAAAGCAGGCAGAGACTGAAAGTGCTGCCAGGCAAATAGAGGCAGAAACAGCCTTAAAGCAAGCAGAGGCAGCAACCGCAGCAAAACAGGCAGAAGCAGAACTGTCTGCACAGACAAAACAAGCCGAATTAGATATTGAACTTAAGAAAGCAGAAATGGAAAGAGAAACAGAATTAAAGAAGGCAGAAATAGCAGCTCAAAGTAAGCGAGAAGAACTGGAATTGCAATTAAAAATCAAGCAACTTGATACTGAGACTGCCATTAACAAAGAGTCTAAGAAATCTGAGAGACTGGAGAAAGAAAACAGTACAAGAAATATCAAGGTATCGTACGCATATATACCTCGGGTGACTGCATCGCAGCCTTTACCCAAAATTTTGAGACTTTAATGGACTATTACCAGGTTCCACTGTCTGAATGGAATATTATTTATATGAGGAGTTTATCAGGGGAGCCTCTTAAAGTCATTGAGACTATCCCCAAAGACCTCAGAAAAGATTACCATTATCTAAAATCAAAGATTATGGCACATTTTATGTTAGATGAGGCAGGTTACAGAGAGCAATTCAGCAAATTGAGCCCAAAACCGACTCAAACGTTCTCTGACTACCTCTGCTTAGTCCGAGATATATTTACCAAATGGACTTCAGCAGCTAAAATTGATAAAAACTATCAAAAGTTAGAAGATCTGATCATCAGAGATAAAGTCATTTCATCCATTCCATCAGCATTTTCAAAATTTTTGCAAGAGAATGAATGCACTAGTGTAGATGAGATTGAGAGACGTGGTTCGGCTTATTACACAGCCAACAAACATTGTTTTGCCGGTGAAGCTACTGACATAAATTTTGTAGCATCGGCTAACTATGACAAACCCTATAGTAGGCAGAAACCTCATAAGCCTACATCTGAGAAGTATAATCACTGTAGATATTGTAAAATTTCACACCATCAAGGTGAGATGTGTGACAAGAACCCCGCATATCATACTTATCTACAAAACATGGTAAACAGACAAGATAAGGAGCGTAGATCCTTCAGAAATTTGCGTAAATGTTTCCTCTGTAAGGCGTACGGACATTATCGCCATGATTGTAAAGGTAGGCAAATGACCAACAAAGCAAATGCCGCCTTATTTGATAGTTCATCATCAGATGAAGAACAATCAGAGAAACATCCTGTGAATTCAGCACAGGCCTTTGATATGTTTAACGCAAATAAATGTACTGTTTGTAACACCTTTTATGAAGATGGCATTTTAACATGCGGCCACTCCATTCCTATTGCCAATGCAGAAGCTAATTTGGTAGTAGATTCCAAAGGCAGAATAAACGTCCATCAAGGATACGTGAATGGCAAGTCTGCTACAGTCCTTCGGGACACGGGAAGCTCACTTATTGGTCTAAAGAGAACGTTCATAATGCCTACAGACTATACAGGCAGGCACGTAGCATGCAGAACATTCTCTGGCAATATTGAAAAGTACCCACTAGCATGGGCATATATTCAAACACCTTTCCTCACTGGTAAAGTAAAATGCGCAGCATTAACAAACCCAGTGTGCAATATTATAATTGGAAATTTACCAGAGGTGAATGATATGCCTCATGACATAACATCTCTTTGCATTGATGATATCATAACACCACCATCAAATGTCATCAGTGATAATGTTACACCACCTAATGAATGTATGGTAGCTAATGTAGCACTAAGATCTCATGACATCATTGATAACACTGTTTCATCACCATCTGATATCATTGAATGTGTGAACGCAGTAACCAGAGCTACTGCTAGAGTGCAAGATGAAAGTAATCAAACTGAGGCTATACAAATGCTTAGCCCAGTATCATTACCTTCTAAAACCATGAAGGAAACTTTTGTAACAGCTCAAAAGACTGATCCTTCATTGTCAAAATATTTTAATCTGATCGGCCTAAAGCCAAAGGTAACCAAGAATGCAAAATGGCATTTTGCTTTGAAAAATTGTATCCTCACTAGGTATTATACCAGAGGTGACAGCACAACAGAGCAAACTGTTTTGCCAACTGATTATCGTAAGCAAGCCTTACATCTTGCCCATGATATACCTCTTGCAGGGCATATGGCATACGCTAAGACCAGATCAAGATTATTAACACAGTTTCATTGGCCCAAATTTTGCAATGACATTAAACAATATTGCAGAAGTTGTGACATCTGGCAAAAACTTGTAAAGAAAGGTAAACACCCACAGGCAAAGTTACAAGTTACTGACTTAGCCAGTCGACCTTTTGAGAAAATATCTGTCGACATAGTGGGCCCTCTTAATCAGACAACAACTAGAGGGAATAAATATATTCTAACTGTCATTGATCAATGTAGCCGCTGGCCGGAAGCGATTCCGCTAAAGAACATAACTGCCAATGATATAATGGAAGTTTTCTTCCATGTATTTTCTCGGATAGGATTTCCAGACACTATCCAATCAGATAGGGGAACTCAGTTTTTCGCCGCATCTACTCAAGCTTTCACCAAAATGTTGGGAGTGAAGCAATGTTTCAATTCCCCGTACCATCCTCACTCGAGTGGGATAATAGAAAAATTTAACGGCGATTTAAAACACATGCTTGCTAAAGTCACACAAGAGCATCCCAATAACTGGGACGTATATTTACCTGCTATTCTCTTTGCTTATCGCGAGGTACCACATTCTAGTACAGGTTTCTCTCCTTTTGAACTTATCTATGGTGCCAAACCACGTGGCCCATTGACTATTTATCATCAAATGTTAACTGATTCCACTCCAGTACTTAAACCCATATCATCATACGTATACGTTACATCATTGCGTGAAAGAATCATCAAATCTTGTATAATTGCAAAGGGTGCACTAAAATTATATGGTGCTACTTATAGACAATATGCTGACAAAGGTAACAGGACAATAACGTTGACACCTGGACAGGACGTTCTTCTTCTACTACCTAGTGACAGACACTTATTTGACTGATTCTTGGCAAGGACCATTTAAAGTGACGAGACAGATTTCACCTGTAGACTACGAGATCCAAATAAAAGACAAACACAAAATATTCCACATCAATATGCTAAGACCATATTACAACAGAGACAACGAACAAGACGATACAACAGCTTGTACAGTGATAATAGACCATGAAGATGACGAGGCTATTGACGAAATTCCAACACCTGCATTAGACACGACAAACTGCTTGAAGGAAATTAAAATCAACCCAAAGTTAACTCAAGCAGAAACAGACAGTTGCAAACATCTTATACAACAGTACAACACCATCTTCTCCAACAACCCAGGACAAACAGAATTAGTACAACATCACATCACACTCACGTCAAATACACCCATAAAATGCAGACCATACACCATTCCACTACATTACAAAGAAAACTTACATCAGGAGATCATCAACTTAGAGAAAAACAGCATCATAAGACGATCCCAATCAGACTTCTCATCTCCAATGGTCATAGTACGCAAAAAGGACAACACGATAAGACTCTGTGTCGACTATAGAAAGCTCAATAAGATAACTCTTCTAGATCTGGAGCCAATGGCAAACTCTGACGATCTACTGACAGAACTGACAGACGCTAGGTTCTTTACGAAGGTAGACATGTCTAAAGGTTACTGGCAAATAGCGGTAGACGAACAGAGCAGACATCTGACAGCATTTGCCACACCTTGGGGACTGTACGAATGGTGCAAACTTCCATTTGGGCTTGTCAATGCCCCAGCTACATTCGTACGTATGACTCGACTTCTACTAGTAGATATACCGAACATAATTTGCTATATAGACGACATCTGTGTTCACACAGAGACGATGACAGACCACATAAAGACATTAGAACAGACATTTGAACGCATTAGACAACATGGACTGACGGTAAAGCCTGCAAAAGTAGACATAGCCTACCAGGAAATATCCTTCTTGGGGTACAAAATATCCAATGGCTTTGTCATGACAGACGATAACATTGTGTCCAAGATACTAAAACTCTCACTTCCGACTACGAAAAAGCAAGTCAGAAGTTTGTTGGGACTTATAAATTATTACAGGCAGTTTATACCTGATTTTTCTGAACTGACCGAAGTATTTACTAACTTACTAACAAAAGATAAACCGGAGAAAATTGTAAGCAATGAATGCCTAAAATTTGCATTCCAAAAAGTATTATCTTGTTTTTCTGATAGTAGCTTAAATAATCCTATTCTGAAGTTGCCCAATCTACATGTCCCTTTCAGATTGCGTACAGACGCGAGCTCCGTGGCGATTGGAGCAGTCTTGTTGCAGGAGCATAATAACATCCTTCATCCTGTGTACTTCGTCTCCAGGAAATTGAAACCGAGAGAACGGGCTTGGTCAATACCTCAGTTGGAAGCCCTAGCTCTAGTGGTGGGTATAACTAAATTGTCCAGATTCCTCCTAGGACGCCATTTCATTGTGGAGTCTGACAGTAGTCCATTGCGATTTATCAATTCAGGTGTACCTTCAAACCAAATGGTAGCACGCTGGTCTTTTAAGCTCCAAGATTACAGCTTCGAGGTTCGACATATCCCAGGCAGAACCAACACGATTGCCGATCTTTTGTCCCGTTGTCCGACCGACCCAGTAAGCACCAATGTCTGAGTGCAGTGTGTAAAATACACTCAGATCAACACAGCCATCCATCAGTGAATATTTTTTTTCATTCACGAAAGCTGTGTAATGTCTACGATGTGATGTGATAGGGGTTACTCCCAATATATATAGTGTTCTTATTTTACTAATTAATGTAGTGATTGTCGTGTATAATTGTGTAGTGTGTGGTAGAAAGCGAACTTTATTAATTGTATATATTACGAAACAAGAACAGTGCCACATTTGCTCAAAACTTACCGTAAGCGAACTATCCAATTTGACAGTGGTATCTGCGTTTGGAACATTCCAGTGATATCTTAAATCCGTGTGTGAAAGTGTGACCTGAACATTGACATCTACACCACTGCAGTCAATCGAAATCCAGAAGTTTGTCCAGTAAAACATCCAACACATGAACGATTAGAACATTGTACATTCCGTAACTACATCAGACCGGAACAAGTGTGTTCTACAAGTTTCAACATCAGCTGTTTAGTGTTCGTGTGTACTTCCGGATTAGTTAGAAATTTAGTTCAAAATTAGCAGACGACAAACGAAAGATTAAAAAGCTATGACGATTCTAATATCTTTAGGAATCAACAAGTTTGAATACACGAATTGTGTATTTATATTTTTATGTAGTGTAATCTTAGAATCATATCTTGATTAATTTATTCATACTACCGACTTTTTCTCGCTAGCATGAAGAAACATCAAGCGATGACGCTAAGAAATAGAATAATTATTATAAAATATTATGTCATAAATTTTGAAGTTATTCCCCTTTCATTTAATTGTTATTACATCATTACACAAAGGGCTATAATGTGAAAGGTATACGAGTATGTGTTGTATATAAATAGCCATGTTGTTGCCAGATTGTTAACACACCAGGAAGCCATCTACTGGGCATGGTAGAGTGTTACCGACATTGCAGACCAACACAAGAGCTCCTGGCCAAATGAGGTCAGGGTTTGAGCGTTTAATGCGACTTATGTAAAGCCGTATTTCGGTCTAGCCAGATGGTTTTTGTTTCAAAAACCATATTATTACTTTTTCTTTGGAGGCTGCGAGGTAGTTGCTTGGGAAGCTGTTACTACCGATCTGACTGGGTCAATAATGCAATTGAGGTAATCAGCCATCGAGAGGATGAAACTTGACAAGTGTTAAAGGTTGAACACCACATGTCGTTGAATACAACTTCCATTTCTTATATGTTTCTATGTCAAGATGTGTATTTCTATGTATTCTGATACCAATGTATATAACAACAGAAGGAGTCGACTCTGACAAGGTTAAATTATTAACCCAGTATGTACATATATTATACATGAAAGATGACATCTTTCATGAAGTTGCCCGGGGGAGCATGTCAGAGTCTAGAGTAGTGCAGTGATGCAGTGACATCGTTACGCCCGCCAGGCGACTTAGTCCACAGCCAAGATGCCGTAACTTCGTTACGCCCGCCAGGCGAGTAGTAGTTACCTGCCTGCGAGGTTGCTGGCTGATGAGACGGCCAGCGGTCAGGCAAGGACGAAGCAAGACGCACGCATGCCTCGTGAAGCCACTTCAGGTGGGGAGGCACGTTGCGAGCTATAGACAGACAGCTCTGGGACGTGGACTCGACTGGACGCATGATGAGAGAAAGGCGTTGTGTGGTTTCTGTGCCTGAAAGTCGAGTGTCTGGACATCTTGAGAGATAGACTGTGAGCTGTATTGTGTATGTAAGTGTATTGAAGTATAACATATATCTTGTAATGATCATCGTATTGTATTTGATCTGTAAATAAATCCATTGAACGTTGTGTCGTTGAGTCTCAAGTCGAATCACGTTGTACTTGTACTGTCTCACATGTGTTAGGAAAAACGAGCCAGGTTTAAGACCCTGACATGTGTGTGTATATATATATATATATATATATATATATATATATATATATATATATATATATATATATATATATATATATATATATATATCACTGTTGCTGCCTCTCGGAAAAGAAGAAAAAAAAAGCCAGCCACTTGAAACAACCTATAAAACCATGCTGCTCACACCCATTCATAGCAAGGGGTTAGTGGTACCACTGCGTGTTTTTCTCATTCAGATATTCCTGAACATAGCCATGACACGTGCGTGTTGATGGTCCCAGGCAATCTTACTGTGTGTGTCTGTCTGTCTGTATGATTCTATGTATATACGCGTGTCTGTTTGTTTCGTTGTACGTATTTGTTTCTGTATATGTACGTAGGTGTGTGTCTGTCTGTCTGTTTCGTTGTTTTTGTGTCGTTGTGTGCGCAGTTGTATTTGACTGTATGTTCCTGTTCATTGTCTACAATCAAGACTGCATATCTATTGATGTTACATCCTTCAATGATCTTTTCATAAATTTTCTGGTGTACAAGGGAAAAAAACAGCCCTGTCTTAATACGGTGACAGTGGCCTCTTTCATTATCAATCCTTATGATAGTTTTGTTTTGTATGTTTGTTTTTTTTCTACCAATTTGTAGATTTTCAATAACGCAAGTAAAAAATAGATAAAGTAAGACAGACCTTGTGATGCCTGAGCTCTCCTTTTCCTGTGCTCGCATGCGCGCGCCCCGTGGGCAAGATTATTATACGAGAAACCATTTTACCGGTCTTAATCTCATGGTAAATATTAACCCTCTTTCACGTTCTGTTATGTTAGTTTGTGATTACATGTGTGTAGTTGTGTGTTCGCGCGCTTGTGTTTGACTATCGTGTTTTTGTATGGATGTCTGTTTGTTTCGTTATACTTGTGTGTCTGTCTGAATGTAGAAGTATAGGCGTTCCTGATTGTATGGTTGATGTCTTTGTGATGTATACTTGTATGGTTGTCTTTGTGGTTGTATGTGTTTATGTATTTGTTATAGACAACGAGGCTCGTGTAGACGATTACGATGATATATGGCCTAGAGGAACAGTCCAAGCACCTGGAACCGTATTGACACGCGATGATAGTCCTCTTCAGTGTTCGGCGGGCCCGATCGACAACCATCACCATTACAGCGGACATCAACCACTCAGACCTACGACCCCCTCACTATATTACTAAGCCCAGACTCTTAGTTTTTTTCAGATTATACCCTCATATTATATTTATAACCATCTCTATATCGACCACTAATACACCTTACCACCATACCCATTACTACTTTATAAGATTTCCTTTGTAATGATGGTAGTGAATAAGCTACATACCACCCTTTACTTTCACTTAGACACTACTATCACACCCTTTTTACTTTTGTTCAGTAACCATCTACACCTCTACCCATGCTTCGTCGAGTATAAAGACGACCCGTCACACCCTTGCAAGTTTATCTTTCACTCACCACTCATACTACCACATTCATATACTCCGTTCACCGGGAAGGTTAACCCGGTCAACAAATGCCCGCAGAAGTCGGATGTGTCGGCCTAACGGCGCAAGAACGCAGCTCTGCTGTAAACAGGCACAACGCAATCACATCCGAAAAAAAACTCCGGATGAACGAAGAAGAAGATATACTCCGTTCCTTTCTAACCAAAATATATATCGTTTCCCCTTCACACACTAATTACTTTTACAGAAACAACCCACCAACCAAAATATACCCCTGTTCCCACCAGACCAGGCAACCATAATTTTACAGAAACCCGCCAAAAAAATTTCACCTAAAAAGCCGCATCCATTTCACCCTCAGTCGGCAAAATAACCTAAAATCTATCACCCGCGAACACCGCAATCAAAAAACTATGTGGCTGCGCGCCAAACTTAACTACTTCTCCCCTCCCTGGGCAACAGCTGTGAGAGGCTGGCTAAACCAGACGTGGGTAGCCGATTTGGTGTCAAACCAAGAGGTGAACTAGGGTATGCCTACCCAGCATGTGAAGACAGGATTCGGTAGACTGCGCGGATGAAATCACTGATGATTCAACGGGCAAGACAGCATTTACCTGCAAAGCATTGTGGAACATAACGAGCACGGAAGGCACGTAGAGCGCCCTGGTCATCCACTGCACCTGTATTCGTCTCCAGTTGTCTTACCACTGGACTCAGACGAGAGGGACTCAGACGAGAGAGTGAGGTCGACGAATTACGCAACTCTTCCTCACTTTAATCCAATCCATCACGCAAGTCATTCTTCATCCAACTTTACTGCTATATGCTTGTGAAACATGGACTGTTTATCAGCGACATGCAAGGAAATAAACCACTTCCACACAGTCTGCCTTAGGAAGCTATTGATGATTAAATGGCAAGACAAGATCCCTGATACTGAAGTTCTAGAAAGAGCGTCCATGCCCAGTATCCACACTTTACTAATGAAGAATCAGATTTGCTGGGCTGGTCACCTAACTCGTATGCCATATCACAGGCTCCCTAAACGAATTTTTTACGGCTTGCTGCGGTGTGGTAAATGCTCCCAAGGTGGCCTGAGGAAACGCTTTAAAGACACTGAAAATCTCACTGAAAGCTTTTGGAATTCATCTTGACACCTGGGAGACTGCTGCTAAAGATCATAATTCATGGCGTGCATCATTACCTTAGGGTGCAGTCACTTGTGAAGCAACCTGGACTGCAAGAGCTATGAAGAAAAGGCTGGACAGAAAAACCACTGCAGGAGATCCTCCTCCTGGAACGTCAAGCATTCTTTGCCCACATTGTCAAAGAACATTTCGAGCCAAAATAGGCCTTATCGGCCATTTTAGAACCCACTGCTCCATACTTTCAATCCCACTGGATGAATTGAATGGTCATCATCATTCTTGATGGACAAACAATATATATATATATATATATATATATATATATATATATATATATATATATATATATATATATATATATATATATATATATGCTGGCTCCCTGGCCGAGGGGTTAGCAGCTTTCTCCGTTAACCCCGAATACTCTCGTGGTTGATGTGAGCGCATGAGAATTAGAAGTGGTTCGAGTCACGCCAGTGACTTATGAGAGTATGGAGCCGGTCGCTCAGAAAGTCGTGGCGTGCTGATGAGCGTAATCTAGCCTAGGCATCAACATACAGCTGATAGATGCTGGTGTTGACCGCAATATCATGAAACAGGAAAATGCGTATCTTTGAAACGCGGATATATATATATATATATATATATATATATATATATATATATATATATATATATGTGCACTGAAAGTTAAAACATGGATCTTGGTCTGAATAATAGAAAAACAGTTTTTGATGGTTACAAAGACGAAATGTCTTCCCAAATGCATCACCCAGCTACCACTATTTCTTGTCTAATCCTCTCTATCCCAAAAGGATCCATAATAGACAAATGTTACAGCTCAGGCTTTCTCCAATCATGAGAAGAATTTGAACCCCACATGAAGTTGCAACCGCAGCAGACATATAATTTGACCCTGAATGGCATTTACAATAGCATCCTGTAAAACTTGCAACATTTAGGTTAACAAACACACACACACACACACAAACAATATAACAGGGTGGCTAGATTAATAAAAGACAAACACACCAAATATTTTGAGCAAAAGATTTATAAACTGTTTTGTTTTAAATACTTAACTAGAAAACTTAAACATCGCAGTTGCATAAATTATCCACGTTTATGAATGAGACAACATCAACAAAACAGTAAGGTCAGGAAATAATAGCGAAACCACTTAGACCCGATGAAAATAGACATCTGACATGCAGAACCATGAAAGCACACAATGGAGGACATGAGACAATGAAAGTTCAACCACAGAACTAAATAACAAGGACTGCAACATGAGCACCTGTAAATATTGGAGGATATCACTCTTTGGCCGGCGTTTGTGGCAAAGGGCTAGTGAGCATGATTCGCAATCCTGAATGCAAAACCACTCGCAGACGATTTGGAAGTAGACCGCCTTATCTTGATTTTTAATGATGGTCATTCAGAAAGCAAAGGCAAACTATTGAGCGTAGAATTTGTCTTGTAAATCACAAACACCCCCCCCCCCCCCCCCCCCCCCCAACACACACACACACAAACGGGTTAATTACGACATTCTGGAAACATCATGCAACTAATTTATAACTTTCTGAAACTCCATCTGAATGTTTAAGCATCGTTACTCTCTGCTGAGCCACACGGAAGGATGACCATGCCAACTGTCCAATAGTCCTAGTGGGCAGCCCCTTTGCCCTTAAAGTAAATTAAAGCACGATGTCTGCCCATGGCTCACACATGCCTGGTTTAATGTGTGGTGTTGACATTAAATTTTTATTAAGTAAGAAATGTTTGGTATAATACCACCCCACCCAACTGATCCTGGGGTTGTGGTTTGAACTTCTAGCCTTTTCAGACAAGGGGAAACTGAGAAGAACTGTATTCAAATATTAAAAATTTTTAAAATTAGAATGAATGAATGAATGAACATCTTTATTTTCAAAGGGTTAAGAATTGGGCACGCAGGCCCGTCTGACATTCTGCCCTTCTTCACAATTTCCTCTCATACACTCTTTCATTCAACATCACTTATGAAGCTAATTTATGACAACAAAAGAACAATAGCATTATAACGCATGAAAAATAATCAATAACAAATGAATCACTGAGGCAATGTTTAACATGGCATTATAAATACCTAAGGAAGGTATAACGTGCCATACATATGGGAATGTTTTTTGACTAGTTGTCGTTTGAGATAATTTACCATTATTGTTGTATTTTTGTTGTTTGTTTTTGTTTATGGGGGAATTTGACAGTTAGCTGCATATAATAACAGTACATTGCAGTCAACCCCAACATTTTTGGCTATTCACAATTTCTTGGCAAGTTTTTGTTCAGAGTTTACCATTGCTTTCTGAACAACCGGCACCTATACCATTTTTTTAAATAACCAAGACAAGATGGTCTGCTGCCAAATCTCTCACAGCTGTGATTTGAACAAGATATGAGGGATTACGATGCCAATGAAAGTGTTTCTTCATCACAACTACACCTAAACAAAACGCTGTGGAAAACTGGGCATCATTAATTAATACTAAATTACATTGCACTAAGTCTAAGGTTGGGGACAAACGCATTTGGGTAAATAACAATTAACTGCACATAACATCTAAATGTTTTTCATTTGAACAATCCCTGGTCTGTGTAAGTGAACATTTAATACATAGTTTAGTTTAACATCACGGAAAGTTATCATCTGTTCTAATTTGATAATGAAACTTAAATTGCCGCTTTGTAAAAACTGAATTCCAGTAAAAACAGTTCTATAATTAATCATCGTGAAAGAATCTTCAAAAGTTCAACAACTTCTCACACCAAAGTAGCATTATAATGACAGTAGTTTATAAAGAATATAAAGAGTAAGACATATTGCCATGATGAAAATGTTGGCAGACCTCACATTGCATGGAAAAGATCTTAGAGTTATAAAGAAAATCTATTGGAAATAAGCAGCTGCCATAAAAATTGATAATGAAGTTGGTCAATTCCAGCTATCAGAAGGGGTTTACAACAGAGATGTGTAATGTCTCCAGATCTGTTTTTCCTTCATAGTGAAAATATCATGAGAAATATAGCGGATATGAAAGGAGTTGCATTCGGGTGATGAAACATCAATAATATAAGATATGTGGACGATACAGTATTGATTGCTGACAGCGAAAAGGTCCCACAACATTTGGTATATGCGGTTATTATACGCTGTGAGAAACTAGGTTTGGAATTGAATTGTAAGAAAACAGAGATCCTAGTCATCTCCAAGAAGAAAGACATACCACATTGTAACATCCAAGTGAATATAAAAATGCTTAAACAAGTGAATCGGTATAACTATCTCAGAACAGCCATAACATATGATGGAAGATGGCTTGCGTGGACAATGGACAATTAACAGACAACATGAGAAACATCTAATGGCGGTGGAAATGTGGTTTCTGAGAAAAATGCAAAGAATAGCATGGATGGCCAGAAAATCAAATAAGACAGTCCTTCACGAGACAAATGAAAAATGGAGACTGAATGGAGAAATTAGACGTAAACAGACAAGATGTTTTGGGCATGTTATGAGGAGAAATGGACTTGAAAATTTAGTGACAACTGGCAAGCTTGATGGGAAGAGATAAAGAGGAAGACAAAGGGATAAAAACCTTGATGGTTTGGCAGCATGACATGGTCAGGACAAGAACAGAGACCTGATTCGAGGCACTAGTGACCATGTGAGATGGCGAACCATGACCGCCCATGCCTTTCGGCACAGCACTTGATGATGATGAATTTATAAAGCACACTAATAATGTTTCTCTAGAATCATAGGTACACATGCCGTTTCACTTTCGATACTTATTATTTGAATGTTTGTACAAATTCCCGGAAGTGACGTCAGCATTGTCCTGAACTGTTCCTGATTACAAAATATGAAGAGTGTCTGTTTAAAGAGCACACATCCTTTGATGCTGTAGTCAAAGTCCCAAAGTTTGGAGACCAGCTCAAAGTCTACTGGGGTCGTGTCTGTGCTGAACACCTTCCACAAAGTGCCATTCCTTTGTAGGATGTAAACTTCCTCTCTGTGTTTGAAACTGACCATGTCCTGGGACGTTCCACTCATTGCTGTTGTACATGTATGAGTTTCCTCTGTATCTGTATTATAGCATTGTGCAGTTATGACATCAGTTTTCGTAAAAAAAACAAGTATGTACTTTTGAAATCTGACGAGGCAGTTTCCGCAACCTGGCAGCTCCCCACATTTTAACCATTCTCGGTCATATCCAAGAAGACAGCAGGAACGATAAACACTGTGATCGCGGTTACATTCTTCATCTTCAACACTAGTGTTACATAGGCAACTGTAGTAAACATAGTTACCATGAGGTAGCAAAATAATCGATGCAGTATTACTTATACTGTTTACTTTGAAACCAGTTTTCTTTTTTGAAAGCATACACAAATCTTGAGTGTTGTCATTGCTGTTTTTGAATAGTACATGCAAAATATTGTCAAAAATAGTAACGGTACAATTAAAGGATTCACATGTCTCAGGTTTAATAAGTGTGGTAACAAGGCCAGTATTCAAATCATATGTCTTGAGCGCATTATCAGAGAAAAACACCATGACATGTGTGTGAGAACTGGAAGCTCTGTGCACCGCTGCCTCAGGCCATGCATCATGACGTCGGCTGACATCTGTGTTATACATCAAAGCTTCATGCATCAGTGTGTATGCTCCAGTATCAAACAATAGGTGTGCGTGATTCTTCATTATGTTGTCAAGATAGCTTGGGTTTACCGTAAATAGCCGGCAAACAGACATCAGTTGAACAAGATGCTGTTTCCGATTTTCTTTTTTACTCACATCTTTGCCAACATCTCTGTTGGCATTATTGCATTCTAAAGGCCCCCTTGTGTGTGTGTCAGCTTCATCTCTCTTCTCTATTTTGTGTGGAGATGTATTTCTTTGGTCAGTTGTAATATCAAGTGATAAAAGCGTCTGAGCATCATGTATGTTCTCCAGGTTGCCAATGGCGGACAAGTTGTATGTTGAAGGATCATCATCTGATTGTTCATCATTCCTGTCATTGTCGCCCTCATTATTATTTCCTAAAAGATATGACAAACACATTTACAATACAATAGTCAAGAAAGGAGGAGAAGAAAAAAGAAGAAGAAGAAGAAGGTAAATTCTGCAGATCATGTTCATTGTATGCAATAAATACTGTATCAATCGCATATCATATCTTCTTAATGTTATGCCCACTCATATCCTCTAAATTTCTCATAATATTGTAACTATATATAATAAAAAGCTTGGAGACATTACATATCCATGTCACATGCCTCTCTTGATAGGCGGCGATTGACGTACTTTATTATATTTTTCGTCACCTTCTTGTTTCCAATGTCTTTTTCACTTGTCTCAGGTCTTTCACGTGAATTTGTAGATCTGCTCGCATCTTTATCATATCATGAACTCCTTTATCAAGGCCTCAGCATAATCAGTGAAGCCAATATGTAGGTCTTTGTTTATTTCTATTGAATGCTGCAACGTTCTCAGCAAATAAATAGCAATTGTACATTTGCCTTCTACAAACCCATATTATTCTTCACCCTATGTTGCAATTATAGTGTAGGTGTCATTTAGAAATTTTGTTAATATTCAACTTCCAACATCTCCTAAAGTCTTTGTCTCCAATGCAACATTGTCTGTACCGAGTTCCTTTACTTTGTTCATACAGTGTAATGCATGTTCAACTTCCACTGTAAATATTGGTGGACCTTTGCCATTGTTTTGAATATTTATTTATATATTTATTTTTTTTATTTAGTTAAAGATTAACCATTCCATGGCACTTTATAAGTTAATACATCTTCGATCTACCATTATTGAAGAACTTAAATATTTAAGTGTATTGTCTTCTTTCAGATTGCTTCCGCTCACTTTGATGTTGCTTGTGGGTATACAATGTATCTTTGTAGTAACCATGACTTCTGTTGTTTTCTGTTATTCAGGCTAAGTTTTACCTTTCTGTTGCAATTATATCTATCAATTCATGTAACTGCATTTCATTTTCAGCAAACAAAACTATAACATCAGCATTACGTAGGTTGTTTACATTATGCCTACCAAAATATATTCCTGGCATGTCTTGTATGGATTTCACTATTATTTTTCTGTACAAATTGAACAGACCGGTTGATACTGATAGTTCATAACTTTGTCTAACACCTTGTTTAATGTGTTGAAAAGTTTCCAATTGACTGTCACCTCTTGTTTATTGTTGCCAATAAATGTTCTTTATTATTCAGAGATCTTTACCATCAATATAAAATCTCTAACATCTTAATCATATCTTTGTGTTAAACAATATCAAATTACTTAATGTAGTCAGTAAAGGAAAACTATAGATCTCTACTGAAAACTATTAGTGTTGGAACTCTTCGCTGGTTGCTGAGGATGGGGATGGAGCGCTTATGGGAATGTCCCGAATGCTGTGATGTTGGTTCCTAAATCAATCAATCTCTACTGAAATCATTCTTTCTGTTAATGTTATGAAGATGCATATGGTGTTTGTGTACCTGTACCTTCCACAAATCCACACGGCTCATCTCTAATATCTGGTTTTATCTTATTTCTTATCCTTCTCATTAGTGTTTTAGTCACAAAATTCAAACTAATTTTTTGATGGTCTCCACAATCCATTGCACCCGATTTCTTTTGTAGACCTATGAAAATAGATTTAAAGAGATCAATTGATATATATATCCCAAAGAAATCAGGAGCCTTGGAATGTGATCAACATTGAACAATTAGTATAATGAGTCACATCACGAAGATTTTGCTAAGAATTATCATGCAAAGAATTAGGAGGAAAATACAACCTGAAATAGGAGACGAACAATGTGGGTGTGTAGAAGGAAAGGGTACAGTAAACGCTGCACCTTTGCTTTATTGACTACACAAATGCTTTCGATAAAGTGAGACATGTCGACATGATAAGGATGCTTGAAGATCTACAAATTGATGGAAAAGACCTTAGACTTGTAAAAAACATATATTGGAAACAACAAGCTGCCATAAGAGTTGATAATGAAGTAGGCCAATATCAGCCTATTAAGAGAGGTGTGAGACAGGGACATGTAATGTCTCCAGATCTGTTTTCCTTGTACAGTGAACGTATTTTCAGAAATATTGAAGATATGGAAGGAATCAACATTGGGGGACGATGCATCAATAACATTAGATATGCAGACGATACAGTCTTGATTGCAGACAATGAACAGGACCTGCAACATTTAGTAGATGCAGTTGTTACACACAGTGAACAACGAGGGTTAGAATTAAATTGTAAAAAGGCACAGGTTATGGTCGTCACTAGGAAGAGCGAAATACTGCAATGTAATATACAAAGTAAATGGGAATATTCTTCAACAAGTGAATAGGTACAATTATCTCGGAACAGTAATAACATCTGATGGGAGATGCCTTGAAGAGATTAGAACAAGAATCGCCATGTCTAAGGTAGCCTTTAGCAAGATGAAAAACATACTGACCAATAAAAAGATGTCAATTGAAACGAGAAAAAGAGTGTTGAGGTGCTACATAGAATCTGTACTTTTATATGGATGTGAAGCTTGGACAGTGAGCAGTCAAGCTGAAAAACATCTGATGGCTGTAGAAATGTGGTTTCTGAGGAAAATGCAAAGAATACCATGGACAGCCAGAAAGACCAATGAACAGGTCCTTCAAGAAACAAACGAAGATCGTAAACTGATTAGAGACAGACACAGACAGTCAAAAGTTTTTGGGCATGTTATGAGAAGAAATGGATTGGAGAACTTGGTGACAACTGGTAAGATCGAGGAGAGCAGACCAAGAGGAAGACCTAGAGGCAAATACCTGGATAGCTTGGCCTCATGACATGGTCGAGATAGGAACACGGAGCTGATCCAAGACTCTGGTGATCGAGTGAGATGGCAAAACATGACCGCCCACGCTTACCGGCATGGCACATGATGGATACATATATATATAATTTCAATATCCAATGCACAAGCAGCTTTAAATTTGTTGACAATGAGGGTACTTGTCACCAAGGATTTACCTTTCCTTCTGTGTTCTATAGCATCCTCAAATTCTACTTTTAATAATGGTGGTCATTCACATTCATGGTGATTTTTTTTTTTTTTTTCCAAACTACCATTATCATCAATATATATATTCTGTCCATCTTTCAGTTATCATTCTTTTTTAATTAATATTTTGCGTTCTTTTTTTCTGAAGAACTATTTGCTGTATGCTTTAAAATACCCAATAATATATAGTTTTGTACACTGATTGTTGTTGTAATATACTTGCACTGACTATCTGGCCAGTCCTTTGCTACCTTTTAGTACTATTTCTCTATGAATGCTGTTGTATTTATCTTGATTTTGTTTTATTTTTCTTCTAATGTCACACATGTCTACTTTGTAATCTTATTTATTTCTGGTATTATATCCTTTGATATCTGTTGTTTTGACTCTTGTATCATGTATGCCATTGTTCGTCTATCCTGCCTATTTTTTCATTGTACCTATTCTGTACAATAATGTCGTATTTATCTCTCATTTCCTGATTTGATTCAACCATTGCCAAATCTAGCTTGATATTTTTGTGGGGGTCCTGTCCTCTTAAAGTCTTCAATTTTATTTTTACTTTTCCAATTACTGGTGCATGGCCATTTTTGCAATCTACTCAATTATTTTTACTGACAGTAAGCTGTTTCAAAATATATTGTTTATTAGTATGTAATCTATTTGATTATGAACATTGTTATTTGGATTTTAACACGTCAAAAGGCATCTAGGATGGTGCTGAAGGATAGTGTTTCTGACTATCATGTGCAATTAACCAGTCAATCAGTAAACTAATTTTTTATCCATTCTTTCATTTCTCTCTCCAAGGCCATATCTACCAGTAGCATCTTCATCCCTTCCTTCTCCAACTTTTGCATTGAAATCTCCAAGTGCTAAATTTGTTTCATAGGTTTTACATCGTGATATGGCCATGTTAAGTTCAGAAAAGTGATCACTTTCTTCTTCTGTGCTGTCTGCAGTTGGTGTAAAGACTTGTAATATGTAAATGTCTACTATTTGCACATTGACCTAACATAACTCGTTCTGATATAGGTGTATATTCTTTTATTGTCTTTGCTCATTCTTTGACCAAGATTGTACTCACATTTCTTTCATGTTTATGCCTTCTTGAGAAAATTGTTCTATACTCATCTGAGTACATTTCTCCTGCTCCTATCTGTCTTGTTTCACATAATCAGAAGATATTAACATTCATTCTTTACATTTCCCTCTTGATATGTTCCAGGTAAGTATACATTGCCAGTCTCCCTGGTCTAGAGGTTACACGACTTTCTCCATAATCTCATATTATCTCGTGAAGTAATGTCACTTGTGTGAGAAACGGTGGCAGTTCTCTCCGTGTCAGTAACTTACGGGGTATGTGAGCCGGTCGCTCAGAAAGCAATGGCAAACTACTGAGCGTAATCTTGCCTAGTACATCAACAGCAGCTGAAAAATGATGATGTTGACTGCAACGTCCTGTAAGGGATATCTTCTTCTTCTTCTTCGTTCATCCGGAGTTTTTTTCGGATGTGATTGCGTTGTGCCTGTTTACAGCAGAGCTGCGTTCTTGCGCCGTTAAGCCGACACATCCGACTTCTGCGGGCATTTGTTGACCGGGTTAACCTTCCCGGGGGTAAGGGATATGAACCCCAAATAAAAGTATACATTCATATGCACATACATACATCAGTATGAAGGATAGTGTGGTCAGTATGAAAGATAGTGTGGTCAGTATCAGTATGAAGGGTAGTGTGTTCAGTATGCAGGGTGGTGTGGTCAGTATGAAGAGTAGTGTGTTCAGTATGAAGGGTAGTGTGGTACATATGAAGGGTAGTGTGTTCAGTATGAAGGGTGGTGTGTTCAGTATGAAGGGTGGTGTGATCAGTATGAAGGGTAGTGTGATACATATGAAGGGTAGTGTGATACATATGAAGGGTAGTGTGTTCAGTATGAAGGGTAGTGTGTTCAGTATGAAGGGTAGTGTGATCAGTATGAAGTGTAGTGTGTTCAGTATGAAGGGTAGTGTGGTCAGTATGAAGTGTAGTGTGTTCAGTATGAAGGGTAGTGTGTTCAGTATGAAGGGTAGTGTGTTCAGTATGAAGGGTAGTGTGTTCAGTATGAAGTGTAGTGTGTTCAGTATGAAGAGTAGTGTGTTCAGTATGAAGTGTAGTGTGTTCAGTATGAAGGGTAGTGTGTTCAGTATGAAGTGTAGTGTGTTCAGTATGAAGTGTAGTGTGTTCAGTATGAAGTGTAGTGTGTTCAGTATGAAGGGTAGTGTGTTCAGTATGAAGAGTAGTGTGTTCAGTATGAAGTGTAGTGTGTTCAGTATGAAGGGTAGTGTGTTCAGTATGAAGTGTAGTGTGTTCAGTATGAAGGGTAGTGTGTTCAGTATGAAGAGTAGTGTGTTCAGTATGAAGGGTAGTGTGGTACATATGAAGGGTAGTGTGTTCAGTATGAAGGGTAGTGTGTTCAGTATGAAGTGTAGTGTGTTCAGTATAAAGTGTAGTGTGTTCAGTATGAAGGGTAGTGTGGTCAGTATGAAGTGTAGTGTGTTCAGTATGAAGTGTAGTGTGTTCAGTATGAAGGGTAGTGTGTTCAGTATGAAGGGTAGTGTGTTCAGTATGAAGGGTAGTGTGGTCAGTATGAAGGGTAGTGTGGTCAGTATGAAGGGTAGTGTGTTCAGTATGAAGGGTAGTGTGGTACATATGAAGGGTAGTGTGTTCAGTATGAAGGGTAGTGTGGTACATATGAAGGGTAGTGTGTTCAGTATGAAGGGTAGTGTGGTACATATGAAGGGTAGTGTGGTACATATGAAGGGTAGTGTGGTACATATGAAGGGTAGTGTGGTACATATGAAGGGTAGTGTGTTCAGTATGAAGGGTAGTGTGTTCAGTATGAAGGGTAGTGTGTTCAGTATGAAGGGTAGTGTGTTCAGTATGAAGTGTAGTGTGTTCAGTATGAAGGGTAGTGTGTTCAGTATGAAGGGTAGTGTGTTCAGTATGAAGTGTAGTGTGTTCAGTATGAAGGGTAGAGTGTTCAGTATGAAGAGTAGTGTGTTCAGTATGAAGGGTAGTGTGGTACATATGAAGGGTAGTGTGTTCAGTATGAAGGGTAGTGTGTTCAGTATGAAGTGTAGTGTGTTCAGTATGAAGTGTAGTGTGTTCAGTATGAAGGGTAGTGTGGTCAGTATGAAGTGTAGTGTGTTAAGTATGAAGTGTAGTGTGTTCAGTATGAAGGGTAGTGTGTTCAGTATGAAGGGTAGTGTGGTACATATGAAGGGTAGTGTGGTACATATGAAAGGTAGTGTGGTACATATGAAGGGTAGTGTGTTCAGTATGAAGGGTAGTGTGTTCAGTATGAAGGGTAGTGTGTTCAGTATGAAGGGTAGTGTGTTCAGTATGAAGAGTAGTGTGTTCAGTATGAAGTGTAGTGTGTTCAGTATGAAGGGTAGTGTGTTCAGTATGAAGTGTAGTGTGTTCAGTATGAATGGTAGTGTGTTCAGTATGAAGAGTAGTGTGTTCAGTATGAAGGGTAGTGTGTTCAGTATGAAGGGTAGTGTGTTCAGTATGAAGAGTAGTGTGTTCAGTATGAAGTGTAGTGTGTTCAGTATGAAGAGTAGTGTGTTCAGTATGAAGGGTAGTGTGGTACATATGAAGGGAAGTGTGTTCAGTATGAAGGGTAGTGTGTTCAGTATGAAGTGTAGTGTGTTCAGTATGAAGGGTAGTGTGTTCAGTATGAAGTGTAGTGTGTTCAGTATGAAGGGTAGTGTGTTCAGTATGAAGGGTAGTGTGTTCAGTATGAAGGGTAGTGTGGTCAGTATGAAGGGTAGTGTGTTCAGTATGAAGGGTAGTGTGGTACATATGAAGGGTAGTGTGTTCAGTATGAAGGGTAGTGTGGTACATATGAAGTGTAGTGTGTTCAGTATGAAGGGTAGTGTGTTCAGTATGAAGTGTAGTGTGTTCAGTATGAAGGGTAGTGTGTTCAGTATGAAGAGTAGTGTGTTCAGTATGAAGTGTAGTGTGTTCAGTATGAAGGGTAGTGTGTTCAGTATGAAGTGTAGTGTGTTCAGTATGAAGGGTAGTGTGTTCAGTATGAAGAGTAGTGTGTTCAGTATGAAGGGTAGTGTGTTCAGTATGAAGTGTAGTGTGTTCAGTATGAAGGGTAGTGTGTTCAGAATGAAGTGTAGTGTGTTCAGTATAAAGTGTAGTGTGTTCAGTATGAAGGGTAGTGTGGTCAGTATGAAGTGTAGTGTGTTCAGTATGAAGTGTAGTGTGTTCAGTATGAAGGGTAGTGTGTTCAGTATGAAGGGTAGTGTGTTCAGTATGAAGGGTAGTGTGGTCAGTATGAAGGGTAGTGTGTTCAGTATGAAGGGTAGTGTGGTACATATGAAGGGTAGTGTGTTCAGTATGAAGGGTAGTGTGGTACATATGAAGTGTAGTGTGTTCAGTATGAAGTGTAGTGTGTTCAGTATGAAGGGTAGTGTGTTCAGTATGAAGGGTAGTGTGTTCAGTATGAAGTTTAGTGTGTTCAGTATGAAGGGTAGTGTGTTCAGTATGAAGGGTAGTGTGTTCAGTATGAAGTGTAGTGTGTTCAGTATGAAGGGTAGTGTGTTCAGTATGAAGAGTAGTGTGTTCAGTATGAAGGGTAGTGTGGTACATATGAAGGGTAGTGTGTTCAGTATGAAGGGTAGTGTGTTCAGTATGAAGTGTAGTGTGTTCAGTATGAAGTGTAGTGTGTTCAGTATGAAGGGTAGTGTGGTCAGTATGAAGTGTAGTGTGTTCAGTATGAAGTGTAGTGTGTTCAGTATGAAGGGTAGTGTGTTCAGTATGAAGGGTAGTGTGGTACATATGAAGGGTAGTGTGGTACATATGAAGGGTAGTGTGGTACATATGAAGGGTAGTGTGGTACATATGAAGGGTAGTGTGTTCAGTATGAAGGGTAGTGTGTTCAGTATAAAGGGTAGTGTGTTCAGTATGAAGAGTAGTGTGTTCAGTATGAAGTGTAGTGTGTTCAGTATGAAGTGTAGTGTGTTCAGTATGAAGGGTAGTGTGTTCAGTATGAAGGGTAGTGTGTTCAGTATGAAGAGTAGTGTGTTCAGTATGAAGGGTAGTGTGGTACATATGAAGGGTAGTGTGTTCAGTATGAAGGGTAGTGTGTTCAGTATGAAGTGTAGTGTGTTCAGTATAAAGTGTAGTGTGTTCAGTATGAAGGGTAGTGTGGTCAGTATGAAGTGTAGTGTGTTCAGTATGAAGTGTAGTGTGTTCAGTATGAAGGGTAGTGTGTTCAGTATGAAGGGTAGTGTGTTCAGTATGAAGGGTAGTGTGGTCAGTATGAAGGGTAGTGTGTTCAGTATGAAGGGTAGTGTGGTACATATGAAGGGTAGTGTGTTCAGTATGAAGGGTAGTGTGGTACATATGAAGTGTAGTGTGTTCAGTATGAAGTGTAGTGTGTTCAGTATGAAGGGTAGTGTGTTCAGTATGAAGGGTAGTGTGTTCAGTATGAAGTGTAGTGTGTTCAGTATGAAGGGTAGTGTGTTCAGTATGAAGGGTAGTGTGTTCAGTATGAAGTGTAGTGTGTTCAGTATGAAGGGTAGTGTGTTCAGTATGAAGGGTAGTGTGGTACATATGAAGGGTAGTGTGTTCAGTATGAAGGGTAGTGTGTTCAGTATGAAGTGTAGTGTGTTCAGTATGAAGTGTAGTGTGTTCAGTATGAAGGGTAGTGTGGTCAGTATGAAGTGTAGTGTGTTCAGTATGAAGTGTAGTGTGTTCAGTATGAAGGGTAGTGTGGTACATATGAAGGGTAGTGTGGTACATATGAAGGGTAGTGTGGTACATATGAAGGGTAGTGTGGTACATATGAAGGGTAGTGTGTTCAGTATGAAGGGTAGTGTGTTCAGTATGAAGGGTAGTGTGTTCAGTATGAAGGGTAGTGTGTTCAGTATGAAGTGTAGTGTGTTCAGTATGAAGGGTAGTGTGTTCAGTATGAAGTGTAGTGTGTTCAGTATGAAGTGTAGTGTGTTCAGTATGAAGGGTAGTGTGTTCAGTATGAAGAGTAGTGTGTTCAGTATGAAGGGTAGTGTGTTCAGTATGAAGGGTAGTGTGTTCAGTATGAAGGGTAGTGTGTTCAGTATGAAGAGTAGTGTGTTCAGTATGAAGTGTAGTGTGTTCAGTATGAAGGGTAGTGTGTTCAGTATGAAGTGTAGTGTGTTCAGTATGAAGGGTAGTGTGTTCAGTATGAAGAGTAGTGTGTTCAGTATGAAGTGTAGTGTGTTCAGTATGAAGGGTAGTGTGTTCAGTATGAAGTGTAGTGTGTTCAGTATGAAGGGTAGTGTGTTCAGTATGAAGGGTAGTGTGGTCAGTATGAAGTGTAGTGTGTTCAGTATGAAGTGTAGTGTGTTCAGTATGAAGTGTAGTGTGTTCAGTATGAAGGGTAGTGTGTTCAGTATGAAGGGTAGTGTGGTCAGTATGAAGGGTAGTGTGTTCAGTATGAAGGGTAGTGTGGTACATATGAAGGGTAGTGTGTTCAGTATGAAGGGTAGTGTGGTACATATGAAGTGTAGTGTGTTCAGTATGAAGTGTAGTGTGTTCAGTATGAAGGGTAGTGTGTTCAGTATGAAGGTTAGTGTGTTCAGTATGAAGTGTAGTGTGTTCAGTATGAAGGGTAGTGTGTTCAGTATGAAGGGTAGTGTGTTCAGTATGAAGTGTAGTGTGTTCAGTATGAAGGGTAGTGTGTTCAGTATGAAGAGTAGTGTGTTCAGTATGAAGGGTAGTGTGGTACATATGAAGGGTAGTGTGTTCAGTATGAAGGGTAGTGTGTTCAGTATGAAGTGTAGTGTGTTCAGTATGAAGTGTAGTGTGTTCAGTATGAAGGGTAGTGTGGTCAGTATGAAGGGTAGTGTGTTCAGTATGAAGGGTAGTGTGGTACATATGAAGGGTAGTGTCGTACATATGAAGGGTAGTGTGGTACATATGAAGGGTAGTGTGGTACATATGAAGGGTAGTGTGTTCAGTATGAAGGGTAGTGTGTTCAGTATAAAGGGTAGTGTGTTCAGTATGAAGAGTAGTGTGTTCAGTATGAAGTGTAGTGTGTTCAGTATGAAGTGTAGTGTGTTCAGTATGAAGGGTAGTGGGTTCAGTATGAAGTGTAGTGTGTTCAGTATGAAGGGTAGTGTGGTACATATGAAGGGTAGTGTGTTCAGTATGAAGGGTGGTGTGTTCAGTATGAAGGGTGGTGTGATCAGTATGAAGGGTAGTGTGATACATATGAAGGGTAGTGTGATACATATGAAGGGTAGTGTGTTCAGTATGAAGGGTAGTGTGTTCAGTATGAAGGGTAGTGTGATCAGTATGAAGTGTAGTGTGTTCAGTATGAAGGGTAGTGTGGTCAGTATGAAGTGTAGTGTGTTCAGTATGAAGGGTAGTGTGTTCAGTATGAAGGGTAGTGTGTTCAGTATGAAGGGTAGTGTGTTCAGTATGAAGTGTAGTGTGTTCAGTATGAAGAGTAGTGTGTTCAGTATGAAGTGTAGTGTGTTCAGTATGAAGGGTAGTGTGTTCAGTATGAAGTGTAGTGTGTTCAGTATGAAGTGTAGTGTGTTCAGTATGAAGTGTAGTGTGTTCAGTATGAAGGGTAGTGTGTTCAGTATGAAGAGTAGTGTGTTCAGTATGAAGTGTAGTGTGTTCAGTATGAAGGGTAGTGTGTTCAGTATGAAGTGTAGTGTGTTCAGTATGAAGGGTAGTGTGTTCAGTATGAAGAGTAGTGTGTTCAGTATGAAGGGTAGTGTGGTACATATGAAGGGTAGTGTGTTCAGTATGAAGGGTAGTGTGTTCAGTATGAAGTGTAGTGTGTTCAGTATAAAGTGTAGTGTGTTCAGTATGAAGGGTAGTGTGGTCAGTATGAAGTGTAGTGTGTTCAGTATGAAGTGTAGTGTGTTCAGTATGAAGGGTAGTGTGTTCAGTATGAAGGGTAGTGTGTTCAGTATGAAGGGTAGTGTGGTCAGTATGAAGGGTAGTGTGGTCAGTATGAAGGGTAGTGTGTTCAGTATGAAGGGTAGTGTGGTACATATGAAGGGTAGTGTGTTCAGTATGAAGGGTAGTGTGGTACATATGAAGGGTAGTGTGTTCAGTATGAAGGGTAGTGTGGTACATATGAAGGGTAGTGTGGTACATATGAAGGGTAGTGTGGTACATATGAAGGGTAGTGTGGTACATATGAAGGGTAGTGTGTTCAGTATGAAGGGTAGTGTGTTCAGTATGAAGGGTAGTGTGTTCAGTATGAAGGGTAGTGTGTTCAGTATGAAGTGTAGTGTGTTCAGTATGAAGGGTAGTGTGTTCAGTATGAAGGGTAGTGTGTTCAGTATGAAGTGTAGTGTGTTCAGTATGAAGGGTAGTGTGTTCAGTATGAAGAGTAGTGTGTTCAGTATGAAGGGTAGTGTGGTACATATGAAGGGTAGTGTGTTCAGTATGAAGGGTAGTGTGTTCAGTATGAAGTGTAGTGTGTTCAGTATGAAGTGTAGTGTGTTCAGTATGAAGGGTAGTGTGGTCAGTATGAAGTGTAGTGTGTTAAGTATGAAGTGTAGTGTGTTCAGTATGAAGGGTAGTGTGTTCAGTATGAATGGTAGTGTGTTCAGTATGAAGAGTAGTGTGTTCAGTATGAAGGGTAGTGTGTTCAGTATGAAGGGTAGTGTGTTCAGTATGAAGAGTAGTGTGTTCAGTATGAAGTGTAGTGTGTTCAGTATGAAGAGTAGTGTGTTCAGTATGAAGGGTAGTGTGGTACATATGAAGGGAAGTGTGTTCAGTATGAAGGGTAGTGTGTTCAGTATGAAGTGTAGTGTGTTCAGTATGAAGGGTAGTGTGTTCAGTATGAAGTGTAGTGTGTTCAGTATGAAGGGTAGTGTGTTCAGTATGAAGGGTAGTGTGTTCAGTATGAAGGGTAGTGTGGTCAGTATGAAGGGTAGTGTGTTCAGTATGAAGGGTAGTGTGGTACATATGAAGGGTAGTGTGTTCAGTATGAAGGGTAGTGTGGTACATATGAAGTGTAGTGTGTTCAGTATGAAGGGTAGTGTGTTCAGTATGAAGTGTAGTGTGTTCAGTATGAAGGGTAGTGTGTTCAGTATGAAGAGTAGTGTGTTCAGTATGAAGTGTAGTGTGTTCAGTATGAAGGGTAGTGTGTTCAGTATGAAGTGTAGTGTGTTCAGTATGAAGGGTAGTGTGTTCAGTATGAAGAGTAGTGTGTTCAGTATGAAGGGTAGTGTGTTCAGTATGAAGTGTAGTGTGTTCAGTATGAAGTGTAGTGTGTTCAGTATGAAGGGTAGTGTGTTCAGAATGAAGTGTAGTGTGTTCAGTATAAAGGGTAGTGTGTTCAGTATGAAGGGTAGTGTGGTCAGTATGAAGTGTAGTGTGTTCAGTATGAAGTGTAGTGTGTTCAGTATGAAGGGTAGTGTGTTCAGTATGAAGGGTAGTGTGTTCAGTATGAAGGGTAGTGTGGTCAGTATGAAGGGTAGTGTGTTCAGTATGAAGGGTAGTGTGGTACATATGAAGGGTAGTGTGTTCAGTATGAAGGGTAGTGTGGTACATATGAAGTGTAGTGTGTTCAGTATGAAGTGTAGTGTGTTCAGTATGAAGGGTAGTGTGTTCAGTATGAAGGGTAGTGTGTTCAGTATGAAGTGTAGTGTGTTCAGTATGAAGGGTAGTGTGTTCAGTATGAAGGGTAGTGTGTTCAGTATGAAGTGTAGTGTGTTCAGTATGAAGGGTAGTGTGTTCAGTATGAAGAGTAGTGTGTTCAGTATGAAGGGTAGTGTGGTACATATGAAGGGTAGTGTGTTCAGTATGAAGGGTAGTGTGTTCAGTATGAAGTGTAGTGTGTTCAGTATGAAGTGTAGTGTGTTCAGTATGAAGGGTAGTGTGGTCAGTATGAAGTGTAGTGTGTTCAGTATGAAGTGTAGTGTGTTCAGTATGAAGGGTAGTGTGTTCAGTATGAAGGGTAGTGTGGTACATATGAAGGGTAGTGTGGTACATATGAAGGGTAGTGTGGTACATATGAAGGGTAGTGTGGTACATATGAAGGGTAGTGTGTTCAGTATGAAGGGTAGTGTGTTCAGTATAAAGGGTAGTGTGTTCAGTATGAAGAGTAGTGTGTTCAGTATGAAGTGTAGTGTGTTCAGTATGAAGTGTAGTGTGTTCAGTATGAAGGGTAGTGTGTTCAGTATGAAGGGTAGTGTGTTCAGTATGAAGAGTAGTGTGTTCAGTATGAAGGGTAGTGTGGTACATATGAAGGGTAGTGTGTTCAGTATGAAGGGTAGTGTGTTCAGTATGAAGTGTAGTGTGTTCAGTATAAAGTGTAGTGTGTTCAGTATGAAGGGTAGTGTGGTCAGTATGAAGTGTAGTGTGTTCAGTATGAAGTGTAGTGTGTTCAGTATGAAGGGTAGTGTGTTCAGTATGAAGGGTAGTGTGTTCAGTATGAAGGGTAGTGTGGTCAGTATGAAGGGTAGTGTGTTCAGTATGAAGGGTAGTGTGGTACATATGAAGGGTAGTGTGTTCAGTATGAAGGGTAGTGTGGTACATATGAAGTGTAGTGTGTTCAGTATGAAGTGTAGTGTGTTCAGTATGAAGGGTAGTGTGTTCAGTATGAAGGGTAGTGTGTTCAGTATGAAGTGTAGTGTGTTCAGTATGAAGGGTAGTGTGTTCAGTATGAAGGGTAGTGTGTTCAGTATGAAGTGTAGTGTGTTCAGTATGAAGGGTAGTGTGTTCAGTATGAAGGGTAGTGTGGTACATATGAAGGGTAGTGTGTTCAGTATGATGGGTAGTGTGTTCAGTATGAAGTGTAGTGTGTTCAGTATGAAGTGTAGTGTGTTCAGTATGAAGGGTAGTGTGGTCAGTATGAAGTGTAGTGTGTTCAGTATGAAGTGTAGTGTGTTCAGTATGAAGGGTAGTGTGGTACATATGAAGGGTAGTGTGGTACATATGAAGGGTAGTGTGGTACATATGAAGGGTAGTGTGGTACATATGAAGGGTAGTGTGTTCAGTATGAAGGGTAGTGTGTTCAGTATGAAGGGTAGTGTGTTCAGTATGAAGGGTAGTGTGTTCAGTATGAAGTGTAGTGTGTTCAGTATGAAGGGTAGTGTGTTCAGTATGAAGTGTAGTGTGTTCAGTATGAAGTGTAGTGTGTTCAGTATGAAGGGTAGTGTGTTCAGTATGAAGAGTAGTGTGTTCAGTATGAAGGGTAGTGTGTTCAGTATGAAGGGTAGTGTGTTCAGTATGAAGGGTAGTGTGTTCAGTATGAAGAGTAGTGTGTTCAGTATGAAGTGTAGTGTGTTCAGTATGAAGGGTAGTGTGTTCAGTATGAAGTGTAGTGTGTTCAGTATGAAGGGTAGTGTGTTCAGTATGAAGAGTAGTGTGTTCAGTATGAAGTGTAGTGTGTTCAGTATGAAGGGTAGTGTGTTCAGTATGAAGTGTAGTGTGTTCAGTATGAAGGGTAGTGTGTTCAGTATGAAGGGTAGTGTGGTCAGTATGAAGTGTAGTGTGTTCAGTATGAAGTGTAGTGTGTTCAGTATGAAGTGTAGTGTGTTCAGTATGAAGGGTAGTGTGTTCAGTATGAAGGGTAGTGTGGTCAGTATGAAGGGTAGTGTGTTCAGTATGAAGGGTAGTGTGGTACATATGAAGGGTAGTGTGTTCAGTATGAAGGGTAGTGTGGTACATATGAAGTGTAGTGTGTTCAGTATGAAGTGTAGTGTGTTCAGTATGAAGGGTAGTGTGTTCAGTATGAAGGTTAGTGTGTTCAGTATGAAGTGTAGTGTGTTCAGTATGAAGGGTAGTGTGTTCAGTATGAAGGGTAGTGTGTTCAGTATGAAGTGTAGTGTGTTCAGTATGAAGGGTAGTGTGTTCAGTATGAAGAGTAGTGTGTTCAGTATGAAGGGTAGTGTGGTACATATGAAGGGTAGTGTGTTCAGTATGAAGTGTAGTGTGTTCAGTATGAAGTGTAGTGTGTTCAGTATGAAGGGTAGTGTGGTCAGTATGAAGGGTAGTGTGTTCAGTATGAAGGGTAGTGTGGTACATATGAAGGGTAGTGTCGTACATATGAAGGGTAGTGTGGTACATATGAAGGGTAGTGTGGTACATATGAAGGGTAGTGTGTTCAGTATGAAGGGTAGTGTGTTCAGTATAAAGGGTAGTGTGTTCAGTATGAAGAGTAGTGTGTTCAGTATGAAGTGTAGTGTGGTACATATGAAGGGTAGTGTGTTCAGTATGAAGGGTAGTGTGTTCAGTATGAAGTGTAGTGTGTTCAGTATAAAGTGTAGTGTGTTCAGTATGAAGGGTAGTGTGGTCAGTATGAAGTGTAGTGTGTTCAGTATGAAGTGTAGTGTGTTCAGTATGAAGGGTAGTGTGTTCAGTATGAAGGGTAGTGTGTTCAGTATGAAGGGTAGTGTGGTCAGTATGAAGGGTAGTGTGTTCAGTATGAAGGTTAGTGTGGTACATATGAAGGGTAGTGTGTTCAGTATGAAGGGTAGTGTGGTACATATGAAGTGTAGTGTGTTCAGTATGAAGGGTTGTGTGTTCAGTATGAAGGGTAGTGTGTTCAGTATGAAGTGTAGTGTGTTCAGTATGAAGGGTAGTGTGTTCAGTATGAAGGGTAGTGTGTTCAGTATGAAGTGTAGTGTGTTCAGTATGAAGGGTAGTGTGTTCAGTATGAAGAGTAGTGTGTTCAGTATGAAGGGTAGTGTGGTACATATGAAGGGTAGTGTGTTCAGTATGAAGGGTAGTGTGTTCAGTATAAAGTGTAGTGTGTTCAGTATGAAGGGTAGTGTGGTCAGTATGAAGTGTAGTGTGTTCAGTATGAAGTGTAGTGTGTTCAGTATGAAGGGTAGTGTGTTCAGTATGAAGGGTAGTGTGTTCAGTATGAAGGGTAGTGTGGTCAGTATGAAGGGTAGTGTGTTCAGTATGAAGGGTAGTGTGGTACATATGAAGGGTAGTGTGTTCAGTATGAAGGGTAGTGTGGTACATATGAAGTGTAGTGTGTTCAGTATGAAGGGTAGTGTGTTCAGTATGAAGGGTAGTGTGTTCAGTATGAAGTGTAGTGTGTTCAGTATGAAGGGTAGTGTGTTCAGTATGAAGGGTAGTGTGTTCAGTATGAAGTGTAGTGTGTTCAGTATGAAGGGTAGTGTGTTCAGTATGAAGAGTAGTGTGTTCAGTATGAAGGGTAGTGTGGTACATATGAAGGGTAGTGTGTTCAGTATGAAGGGTAGTGTGTTCAGTATGATGTGTAGTGTGTTCAGTATGAAGTGTAGTGTGTTCAGTATGAAGGGTAGTGTGGTCAGTATGAAGTGTAGTGTGTTCAGTATGAAGTGTAGTGTGTTCAGTATGAAGGGTAGTGTGTTCAGTATGAAGGGTAGTGTGTTCAGTATGAAGGGTAGTGTGGTACATATGAAGGGTAGTGTGGTACATATGAAGGGTAGTGTGGTACATATGAAGGGTAGTGTGTTCAGTATGAAGGGTAGTGTGTTCAGTATAAAGGGTAGTGTGTTCAGTATGAAGAGTAGTGTGTTCAGTATGAAGTGTAGTGTGTTCAGTATGAAGGGTAGTGTGTTCAGTATGAAGTGTAGTGTGTTCAGTATGAAGGGTAGTGTGTTCAGTATGAAGAGTAGTGTGTTCAGTATGAAGGGTAGTGTGGTACATATGAAGGGTAGTGTGTTCAGTATGAAGGGTAGTGTGTTCAGTATGAAGTGTAGTGTGTTCAGTATGAAGTGTAGTGTGTTCAGTATGAAGGGTAGTGTGTTCAGTATGAAGGGTAGTGTGTTCAGTATGAAGGGTAGTGTGGTCAGTATGAAGGGTAGTGTGTTCAGTATGAAGGGTAGTGTGGTACATATGAAGGGTAGTGTGGTACATATGAAGGGTAGTGTGTTCAGTTTGAAGGGTAGTGTGGTACATATGAAGGGTAGTGTGGTACATATGAAGGGTAGTGTGGTACATATGAAGGGTAGTGTGGTACATATGAAGGGTAGTGTGTTCAGTATGAAGGGTAGTGTGTTCAGTATGAAGGGTAGTGTGTTCAGTATGAAGTGTAGTGTGTTCAGTATGAAGTGTAGTGTGTTCAGTATGAAGGATAGTGTGTTCAGTATGAAGTGTAGTGTGTTCAGTATGAAGGGTAGTGTGTTCAGTATGAAGAGTAGTGTGTTCAGTATGAAGGGTAGTGTGGTACATATGAAGGGTAGTGTGTTCAGTATGAAGGGTAGTGTGTTCAGTATGAAGTGTAGTGTGTTCAGTATGAAGTGTAGTGTGTTCAGTATGAAGGGTAGTGTGGTCAGTATGAAGTGTAGTGTGTTCAGTATGAAGTGTAGTGTGTTCAGTATGAAGGGTAGTGTGTTCAGTATGAAGGGTAGTGTGGTACATATGAAGGGTAGTGTGGTACATATGAAGGGTAGTGTGGTACATATGAAGGGTAGTGTGGTACATATGAAGGGTAGTGTGTTCAGTATGAAGGGTAGTGTGTTCAGTATGAAGGGTAGTGTGTTCAGTATGAAGGGTAGTGTGTTCAGTATGAAGGGTAGTGTGTTCAGTATGAAGTGTAGTGTGTTCAGTATGAAGGGTAGTGTGTTCAGTATGAAGAGTAGTGTGTTCAGTATGAAGGGTAGTGTGTTCAGTATGAAGAGTAGTGTGTTCAGTATGAAGGGTAGTGTGGTACATATGAAGGGTAGTGTGTTCAGTATGAAGGGTAGTGTGTTCAGTATGAAGGGTAGTGTGTTCAGTATGAAGGGTAGTGTGTTCAGTATGAAGTGTAGTGTGTTCAGTATGAAGGGTAGTGTGTTCAGTATGAAGGGTAGTGTGTTCAGTATGAAGTGTAGTGTGTTCAGTATGAAGGGTAGTGTGTTCAGTATGAAGAGTAGTGTGTTCAGTATGAAGGGTAGTGTGGTACATATGAAGGGTAGTGTGTTCAGTATGAAGTGTAGTGTGTTCAGTATGAAGTGTAGTGTGTTCAGTATGAAGGGTAGTGTGGTACATATGAAGGGTAGTGTGGTACATATGAAGGGTAGTGTGGTACATATGAAGGGTAGTGTGGTACATATGAAGGGTAGTGTGTTCAGTATGAAGGGTAGTGTGTTCAGTATGAAGGGTAGTGTGTTCAGTATGAAGGGTAGTGTGTTCAGTATGAAGTGTAGTGTGTTCAGTATGAAGGGTAGTGTGTTCAGTATGAAGTGTAGTGTGTTCAGTATGAAGTGTAGTGTGTTCAGTATGAAGGGTAGTGTGTTCAGTATGAAGAGTAGTGTGTTCAGTATGAAGGGTAGTGTGTTCAGTATGAAGGGTAGTGTGTTCAGTATGAAGGGTAGTGTGTTCAGTATGAAGAGTAGTGTGTTCAGTATGAAGTGTAGTGTGTTCAGTATGAAGGGTAGTGTGTTCAGTATGAAGTGTAGTGTGTTCAGTATGAAGGGTAGTGTGTTCAGTATGAAGAGTAGTGTGTTCAGTATGAAGTGTAGTGTGTTCAGTATGAAGGGTAGTGTGTTCAGTATGAAGTGTAGTGTGTTCAGTATGAAGGGTAGTGTGTTCAGTATGAAGGGTAGTGTGGTCAGTATGAAGTGTAGTGTGTTCAGTATGAAGTGTAGTGTGTTCAGTATGAAGTGTAGTGTGTTCAGTATGAAGGGTAGTGTGTTCAGTATGAAGGGTAGTGTGGTCAGTATGAAGGGTAGTGTGTTCAGTATGAAGGGTAGTGTGGTACATATGAAGGGTAGTGTGTTCAGTATGAAGGGTAGTGTGGTACATATGAAGTGTAGTGTGTTCAGTATGAAGTGTAGTGTGTTCAGTATGAAGGGTAGTGTGTTCAGTATGAAGGTTAGTGTGTTCAGTATGAAGTGTAGTGTGTTCAGTATGAAGGGTAGTGTGTTCAGTATGAAGGGTAGTGTGTTCAGTATGAAGTGTAGTGTGTTCAGTATGAAGGGTAGTGTGTTCAGTATGAAGAGTAGTGTGTTCAGTATGAAGGGTAGTGTGGTACATATGAAGGGTAGTGTGTTCAGTATGAAGGGTAGTGTGTTCAGTATGAAGTGTAGTGTGTTCAGTATGAAGTGTAGTGTGTTCAGTATGAAGGGTAGTGTGGTCAGTATGAAGGGTAGTGTGTTCAGTATGAAGGGTAGTGTGGTACATATGAAGGGTAGTGTCGTACATATGAAGGGTAGTGTGGTACATATGAAGGGTAGTGTGGTACATATGAAGGGTAGTGTGTTCAGTATGAAGGGTAGTGTGTTCAGTATAAAGGGTAGTGTGTTCAGTATGAAGAGTAGTGTGTTCAGTATGAAGTGTAGTGTGTTCAGTATGAAGTGTAGTGTGTTCAGTATGAAGGGTAGTGTGTTCAGTATGAAGTGTAGTGTGTTCAGTATGAAGGGTAGTGTGTTCAGTATGAAGAGTAGTGTGTTCAGTATGAAGGGTAGTGTGGTACATATGAAGGGTAGTGTGTTCAGTATGAAGGGTAGTGTGTTCAGTATGAAGTGTAGTGTGTTCAGTATAAAGTGTAGTGTGTTCAGTATGAAGGGTAGTGTGGTCAGTATGAAGTGTAGTGTGTTCAGTATGAAGTGTAGTGTGTTCAGTATGAAGGGTAGTGTGTTCAGTATGAAGGGTAGTGTGTTCAGTATGAAGGGTAGTGTGGTCAGTATGAAGGGTAGTGTGTTCAGTATGAAGGTTAGTGTGGTACATATGAAGGGTAGTGTGTTCAGTATGAAGGGTAGTGTGGTACATATGAAGTGTAGTGTGTTCAGTATGAAGGGTTGTGTGTTCAGTATGAAGGGTAGTGTGTTCAGTATGAAGTGTAGTGTGTTCAGTATGAAGGGTAGTGTGTTCAGTATGAAGGGTAGTGTGTTCAGTATGAAGTGTAGTGTGTTCAGTATGAAGGGTAGTGTGTTCAGTATGAAGAGTAGTGTGTTCAGTATGAAGGGTAGTGTGGTACATATGAAGGGTAGTGTGTTCAGTATGAAGGGTAGTGTGTTCAGTATAAAGTGTAGTGTGTTCAGTATGAAGGGTAGTGTGGTCAGTATGAAGTGTAGTGTGTTCAGTATGAAGTGTAGTGTGTTCAGTATGAAGGGTAGTGTGTTCAGTATGAAGGGTAGTGTGTTCAGTATGAAGGGTAGTGTGGTCAGTATGAAGGGTAGTGTGTTCAGTATGAAGGGTAGTGTGGTACATATGAAGGGTAGTGTGTTCAGTATGAAGGGTAGTGTGGTACATATGAAGTGTAGTGTGTTCAGTATGAAGGGTAGTGTGTTCAGTATGAAGGGTAGTGTGTTCAGTATGAAGTGTAGTGTGTTCAGTATGAAGGGTAGTGTGTTCAGTATGAAGGGTAGTGTGTTCAGTATGAAGTGTAGTGTGTTCAGTATGAAGGGTAGTGTGTTCAGTATGAAGAGTAGTGTGTTCAGTATGAAGGGTAGTGTGGTACATATGAAGGGTAGTGTGTTCAGTATGAAGGGTAGTGTGTTCAGTATGATGTGTAGTGTGTTCAGTATGAAGTGTAGTGTGTTCAGTATGAAGGGTAGTGTGGTCAGTATGAAGTGTAGTGTGTTCAGTATGAAGTGTAGTGTGTTCAGTATGAAGGGTAGTGTGTTCAGTATGAAGGGTAGTGTGTTCAGTATGAAGGGTAGTGTGGTACATATGAAGGGTAGTGTGGTACATATGAAGGGTAGTGTGGTACATATGAAGGGTAGTGTGTTCAGTATGAAGGGTAGTGTGTTCAGTATAAAGGGTAGTGTGTTCAGTATGAAGAGTAGTGTGTTCAGTATGAAGTGTAGTGTGTTCAGTATGAAGGGTAGTGTGTTCAGTATGAAGTGTAGTGTGTTCAGTATGAAGGGTAGTGTGTTCAGTATGAAGGTAGTGTGTTCAGTATGAAGGGTAGTGTGGTACATATGAAGGGTAGTGTGTTCAGTATGAAGGGTAGTGTGTTCAGTATGAAGTGTAGTGTGTTCAGTATGAAGTGTAGTGTGGTCAGTATGAAGGGTAGTGTGTTCAGTATGAAGGGTAGTGTGGTACATATGAAGGGTAGTGTGGTACATATGAAGGGTAGTGTGTTCAGTTTGAAGGGTAGTGTGGTACATATGAAGGGTAGTGTGGTACATATGAAGGGTAGTGTGGTACATATGAAGGGTAGTGTGGTACATATGAAGGGTAGTGTGTTCAGTATGAAGGGTAGTGTGTTCAGTATGAAGGGTAGTGTGTTCAGTATGAAGTGTAGTGTGTTCAGTATGAAGTGTAGTGTGTTCAGTATGAAGGATAGTGTGTTCAGTATGAAGTGTAGTGTGTTCAGTATGAAGGGTAGTGTGTTCAGTATGAAGAGTAGTGTGTTCAGTATGAAGGGTAGTGTGGTTCATTATGAAGGGTAGTGTGTTCAGTATGAAGGGTAGTGTGTTCAGTATGAAGTGTAGTGTGTTCAGTATGAAGTGTAGTGTGTTCAGTATGAAGGGTAGTGTGGTCAGTATGAAGTGTAGTGTGTTCAGTATGAAGTGTAGTGTGTTCAGTATGAAGGGTAGTGTGTTCAGTATGAAGGGTAGTGTGGTACATATGAAGGGTAGTGTGGTACATATGAAGGGTAGTGTGGTACATATGAAGGGTAGTGTGGTACATATGAAGGGTAGTGTGTTCAGTATGAAGGGTAGTGTGTTCAGTATGAAGGGTAGTGTGTTCAGTATGAAGGGTAGTGTGTTCAGT
>CAWUFQ010000121.1:0-35502 GCA_963921405.1 Cepaea hortensis | reverse complement strand
ACTACATAGGGAGGTATTGTATACAGATATGCAATGATTATATACTGTAAAGGGGTGTACCTATTTTAGTCTATAAAGAAGTGTCATGATTCTCGGCCTTTTGGCTAAGATGAAAGTGTGGTATCTGTTCTTGCCACTGCACTTGATCTTGCCAGGGCAACTAGCAGAGGCGGTCAGCTAAATGACACACAGGGACATGGGGGACTGATGGCCGGAGAGTGTGGGGACTGAGAGCCCTTATAAAAATACAATAATGATTTCATACTGTACATAGTGTGATGATTGTATTCAATCAAGCTGTGTCATGAGCACGTGCTCTATAGGGTGCAATAATTGTATTTTCTAAAGGGGCAGCGGTGGCTAGGAGATTATGGTGTCCAACTCAGATATTTCAAGGTTAGATCCCAGCATAGGGCTAGGGGTGTTTCCAAGATCCCAGCATAGGGCTAGGGATGTTTCCAAGATCCCAGCATAGGGCTAGGGGTGTTTCCAAGTTCCCAGCATAGGGCTCGGGGTGTTTCCAAGATCCCAGCATAGGGCTAGGAATGCTTCCATGATCTCTTGAGTAGTGAGATCCCAGTAAAGCGCTAGTATGTTTCCAAGAACTACTGTCACCTAATGCTATCACACACCTCCATGATCCCTTGGGTGGTGAGATCAGACTTTTAGCTTTCACATATAAGGGCGAAGAACGAGGGGGGGGGGGGGGGTTCCAGGTGCAAGTTTGTGCACGTTAAAATTCCCACGGCTGTTGGAAATCACTAAGAGTAGGCTGTATGGCCAGAGCCCTGGCAAACTTGTTAGGAAAGAAAACCTACCCACGGATAGGTGGCGTCTGTTATATTGGATATAATGTGTCTGGAGGGAGTAAACGGTGCACAAATGCATGTCAAGGTCGGTTACACTGATTCTTGAGATGCATAGCTATATGTGACACACTCCCCACGAAAGAGCAGCGAAGAGGAAGTGTTCTTTTAGGATGTGTAATTTAATGCTGTAAAGATGTGTAATTATAAGCAGTAAATATGTGTGATTATATGTTGTAAAGATATATAATTATAAGCTATAAATATAAATAGTTATAAGCTATATATATATATATATATATATATATATATATATATATATATATATATATATATATATATATATATATATAATTATATGCAATAACGATGCGTAATTATACTCTGCAAATATGTGTAATTTTATCCTTTAGAGATGTGTAATTATATAATGTATAGATGTGTAATTATATGCTGTAAAGATGTGTAATTATATGTTTTAACGTGGTGAAATTATATACTGTAAAAATGTGAAATACTTCAATACTATAGAGATATGTAATTACGTTATGAAACGGGTGAGATACTTCTATTGTATAAATGTGTGGGTTAATATGCTGTAAAGGAGTGAGATACTTCTATTATGCTATAAAGGTATGTAATTATATTCTGTAATGGGGTGGAGTAATTATATGCTGTAAAGATGTGTAATTATACTCCAGGAGTGAAATACTGCTATGCTATAAAGGTGTGTAATTATATGCTGTGATGGCGTGAATGACTATTATGCTATAAAGATCTGTAACCATATGCTGTAAAGCTGTGAAATATTTCAATGCTCAAAGGTGTGTAATTATATGTTGTAATGTGGTGGAAAACTTTCATGTTATAAAGATGTGTAATTATATGCGGTAAATGAGTGAAATACTGCTATGCTATCATCATCATCATCATCATCATCATCATCATCATCATCATCATCATCATCATCATCATCATCATCATCATCATCTTCCACTTCTGCCGTCAAGTGTCGTGGAGAGGAATAATTTGCGTTCCATCGCCCGGTGGGCGGCACTGGATAGTGTCATTCCGTGTGGTTGTAAAATGTCTTTGATGTCGTCAACCCATTTTCTTCTTGGACATCCTCGTGGTCTCATCGCAGATGGTCTTTGATGTAAGGCCAGTGATGGTAGCTGCTGGTGTTGCATTACTGCTATGCTATAATGGTATGTAATTATATGCGGTAATGGCGAGAATAACTACTAAGCTATAAAGATGTGCAATTATATGTTAAGCGGTGATATACTTCCGTTCTATAAAGATGTGTAATTATATGCTGTAAAGGGGTAAAATACTTCTATGATATAAAGGTGGGTAATTATATGAAGTGAAGGCGTGAGATACTTCTATACTGTAAAGATGTGCAATTGTATCCTGTAAAGTGGTGAGATACTTCTATGTTATAAAGGAGTGTAATTATAGGGGTGAAATACTGCTAAGCTATAAAGGTGTGTCATTATTTGCTGTAAACTGGTAAAATACTTCGATGCTATAAAGATGTGTAATTATATGCTGAAAAGTTGTGAGAAACTTCTATTATTTACATATGCGTAATTATATGCTGTAAAGGCGTGAAATATTTCTATGATATAAAGGGGTGAACTACTTCTATGCTATAAAGTTGTGTAATTATATGCTGTAATAGTGTTAACTAATTTTATGCTATATATGTGTGCAATTTTATGCTGTAAAGGGGTGAGATACTTCAATGAAATAAAGGTGTGTAATTATATGCTGTAATCGAGTGACATACTGCTATGTTATAAACACTTCAGCAGGCTATTTGGTGCAAAAGATTACTATCATTAAAAGTAGAAACTTATTAAAAATGTTAGAAATGTTAAAACAATGAGTGCAGATGGAAAATTAGAAACCATAAAACATGTAATGGAAAGAGAGCGTGTTAATATATTAGGAATGAGCGAAACGAGATGGAAAGGGGCAGGGATCAAGAAAGGAGAGGACTCTAAGATTATTTATTCTGGGGGAGAAGAATTGCAAAGAGGTGTAGCCATTATATTGGATCGGCAAACATCAAATTCTGTCAAAGGATATTGGGTTGTGTCAGAGTTCTATTAGTAAAATTAAACGGAAGACCTTTTAAAATAAATGTCATTGAAATATATGCTCCAACAAGTGAATGCAGTGAAGAAAATATATACAAATTTTATATTGACTTGGAGTCTGCTTTGAAGCACTGTAATAGATATGAAATAAATATCTTAATGGGTGATTTCAACGCAAAAGTGGGACATCAAAGCGATGAACTCAATGTAGGCAACGATGGTTTGGGAGAGCGAAACGAAAGAGGTTAGAGACTTGTATAATGAGCGAAAGAACAAGAAATAGTTGTAGGAAACAACTGGTTTAAACAGCATCCTAGAAGATTATGGACGCGGAGTAGTCCAGACAACTGGATTACAAACCAGACAGACTACATCCTGATTAGCACAAGGTTTCGAAATGCGTTAACAGTCGTAAACACAGTTCCAAATGCAGACTGTTACAGTGATCACAGATTAATTACAGGCACATTAGGGTAAAATTAAAGAATATCAAGTAAACAACAGGAGACACTAAATATGATTTGTGTAAATTGAAAACTGACAAAGAAATCAAGATAATTTTAACATAGAAGTAAAGGACACATTTGATATATTGTCTGATCTAGAGATCCTATTTCAAGATGTGGATGATAAATGGGAAATGTGAAAAAAATTCAACCAGTTTGCCTGCAGAATAAAAGACTATTCTAAAATTTAAAAAGTGGGTCGTAAGACATGGATTATTGAAGAAAATTTACAACTAATGGAAACAAGAAAACAGAACAAAATTCCTGCCAAATATGAAGACATTCACATAAAAGTCAGAACATTATGTAAGGAGGCAAAAAAAGCATGGCTCGAGAAAAATTGCATAGAAATTGAAAAATAACAACAGTAAAAATTACCAAACTTGTCAGAGAAGTGAGAGAGGACACAGGACAAGGACAGGCCATGGGTAGAGCATGGGTAGAGTAGGACAGGACTGTATACCCAGTGGGAGACAGGACAGGGGGTAGAGACTGGATATATCCTTGAACGACAGTCCAATCTTCTACTAGACGACATAGACATCAGCTATCAATAGACGGCTGAAGTACAGGACGACACCAAAATACCGAGACACCCGACTTCGCAAGGACAGCACGATGGCCAAAATGCCACGTGACCACAGACCACGGTAGGGAAGAGCATACTGGACCCGACGGTGGTTGAGAGAGGAGTGTTTTCGGATAACTGAGAGAGCGTGTGCTGAGTGCCTCATATAAGACTTACTATTGTTTGTGAGAGTGCTGATAGCAGATAGCATGTGCGCTGATATGTATGCAATGGTTTGTGATGCGAGAACGCATGAGTTCTTGGCGCTATAATGTTTGTATGATTTCACCTGAGACGATACATGTGCCCTGATTTGTTGACAAATTTATTGCAGTACTGTCATGTCTATTGTAACGAGTCATTGACTAAGTGAGACGTTGACAAAACTAATGCACACAAGAAATTAGGAGCTTACGAATCAAACAACACGCAAATCAGCAGACTGCCTAAAGACAAAAGATGGAAAAATCATTTTAGAAAACGATCAGATTTTACATGTTTTGTCATATTATGTGAAAAAACTTTATTGTAATGACAGAGACGAACAGTATGGTATTCACAATAATAGTAAAGGATCATCAATTTTGAAGATGGCGGTTCAGAATGATCTTAGCCATATGAGGACTGGCAAGACCCCGATTCAGAGAGCATCAAAACAGAAATGATTATTGTTTTAGAAGAATATAGAATATACAAAGTTACCAGACTGCTGAATACACTATATGATACTGGAGATATACCTCATGAATTATGTGATTCTGTATTTATAGCAATCCCAAAGAAATAAGGAGTCTTGAAATGCGATGAACATTGAACAAATAGCATAATGAGCCACGTCACGAAGATTTTCATAAGAATTATCATGCAAAGAGTTAGGAGGAAAATACAACCTGAAATAGGAGAAGAACAATGTGGGTTTGTAGAAGGAAAGGGTAAAGTAGATGCTGTGTATAAACTGAGAACAGTAATTGAACTTTCTATAGGAGTAAACAAAGATTAACACATTTGCTCTATTGACTACACAAACGCTTTCGATAAAATGAGACATGTCGATATAATAAGGATGCTTGAAGATCTGCAAACGAATTAAAAAATACAAAAAAAAAAAACTTAGACTTGTAAAACACATGTATTGGAAACAACAAGCTGCCATAAGAATTGATAATGAAGTAGGTCAACATCAGCCTATTAAGTCAGGTGTGAGACAGGTATGTATAATGTCTCCAGAACATTTGTCCCTGTACAGTGAAAATATTTTCAGAAATATAGAAGATATGGAAGGAATCAACATTGGGGGACGATACATCAATAACATTAGATATGCAAATGATGCAGTCCTGATTGCAGATAATGTACCGGACCTGCACCATTTAGTAGATGCGGTTGTTGCACACAGTGTATATCTAGCGTTAGAATTGAATTTTAAGAAGATACAGATTATGGTCGCCACTGGGAAGAAGGAAATACCACAATGTAATATACAAGTCAATGGGCATATTCTTAAACAAGTGAATCGGTACAGTTATCTCGGAGCAGTCATAACATTTGATGGTAGATACCTTGAAGAGATTAGAACCAGAATTGCCATTGCGAAGGTAGCCTCTTGCCAGATGAAAAACATACTGACCAATAAAAATATATCAATTGAAACGAGGATAAGAATGTTGAGGTTCTACATAGAACATGTGCTTTTGTATGGATGTGAAGCGTGGATAATGAGCACACAAGCTGGAAAAAAAACTTCATTGATAGCTGTGAAAATATGGTTTCTGAGGAAAATGCAAAGAATACCATGGACAGACAGAAAAACCAATGAACAAGTCCTTCAAGAAACAAATCAAGATCGTAAACTGATTAGAGACATTAGATGTAGACAGTCACAATTGTTTGGGCATGTTATGAGTAGAAATGAATAGGAGAACCTGGTGACAACTGGCTAGATTGAATGGACGAGATCAAGGGGAAGACCGAGAAGTAAATACATGAATGGCTTGGCCATGTTAGTTAGTTAGTTAGTTAGTTAGTTAGTTAGTTAGTTAGTTAGTTAGTTAGTTAGTTAGTTAGTTAGTCGCAGTTCCAACTTCACAGCAACGGGTCGACTCCCATTATGCTCCGTTCCTGTGCCAGTGAATATCACACAAAACGCTCCCCACATAAGGCAAAAACCGGTCAACTCTGGAACATAGCCACCTGCCATCTCTCCGAATATGCAGTCACGTTCCAAAAAAAAAAAAAACTTGAGCAGATTCAAAAGCACTTCACACGAAACTCATAGCTCACAGTGTCGCGTCACGCAATCACTCAGTAGCAGGGCGACGGAATCATCAAGCCTCCTTAGTCGCCTCTTACGACATGCGTGGTAGGCTACAGTGTTGCTATTCTTTGCTTCCCTTATTGGCCCCGGCAACACACGGGAGTTGGCCATGTGGCATGGTCGAGACATGACAACTGAGCAGATCTACGACTCTGGTGGTCGAGTGAGATGCTAAAACATGACACCCCACGCTTACCGGCATGGCACATGATGGATGGATGTAATAGAGTGAAATATACTTCTATGAAATAAAGATATCTAATTATATTATGTAAATGGGTGAGATACTTCTATGCTATAAAGGTGTGTAATTATATTGTGTAATGGGGTGGGATACTTCTATACTATCCTTCCATCATGTACAATGCCGATATTCGTGGGTGGTCATGTTTTGCCATCTCACTAGATCACCAGAGTCATGGATCAACTCCGTGTTTCTGTCTCGACCATGCCATGTGGCCAAACCATCCAGGTATTTACTTCTACCCCCTTGGTCTCTTCCCTTCGATCATGCCAGTTGACACCAAGTTCCCCAAGTCCTTCGTGATAATTCACATCAAAATATTTGTTATGTGGCTCATTATACTATTTGATCGATGTTTATCACATTCCAAGGCTCCTGAATTCTTTGGGATTGCAATAAATACAGAACTACATAATTCATGAGATATATCTCCAGTATCATATATTGTATTCAGCAGTCTGGTAACTTTATCTGTTCCATATTCTTCTAAACCATTAACCATTTCTGTTGTGATGCTGTCTGAACCGGGGCTCTTGCCAGTTTTCATATCTTCTTCTTCTTCTTCAGCGCTCCGAGCCATTGAGGTTCTTTGCCAGAGTTGATTCCAAGTGCTTGTAGGTCTGTACATGTATTATCTCTCCACCGCCTTCTTGGTCTACCTCGGGGTCAGTTTTCATATGGTTAAGAGTATTCTGAACCTCCATCTTCAAAGTTGATGGTCCTTCATTATAATTTTGAATATCATACTTTTCTTCTCTATTATAATCATAAAGATTTTTCATATAATCTGACTATACAGATAACATCTGATCTTTTTCTGTTATGATTTTTCCATCTTTTGTCTTTAGGTAGCATGCTGATGTCCGTGTTCTTTTATTAGTATGTTCCTGAATTCTTTTGTGCATTAGCTTGGTATGTTTACTGTTGTTTTGTTTTTCAATTTCTATGCAATTTTTCTCGAGCCATGCTTCTTTTGCCTCCTTACATAATGTTTTGACTTTTCTGTGAATTTATTCATATTTGGCAGGATTATTTTTGTTCTGTCTTCTTGTTTCTATTAGTTGCAAAAATATATCTGTCATCCATGTCTCACGCCCCACTTTCTTTAATTTTGGAATAGTTTTTACTGCAGCCAAACTTATTGAATTCTTCAAAATTTCCCATCGATCATCCATATCTTGAAATAGGATCTCTAGATCAGATAATATATTAAATTTGTTCTTTACTTCTATGTTAAAATTATCGTGTATTTCTTGGTCATTTTTCAATTTGTACAAATTATATTTAGTGTTTCCTGCTGTATATGTGACTTTATTAAACTTTACCCTCAATGTGCCTGTAATTAATTTGTGATCATTGTAGCAGTCTGCATTGGGAACTGTTTGTCGACTGTTAGCGCATTTCAAAACCTTGTGCTAATCAGGATGTCTTCTTCTTTTCGTCCATCCGGAGTGTTTTTTCAGATGTGATTGCGGTGTGTCAGTTATGCGCCCTTGGGCCGAAACCCGTAGGCCAACACATCCGGTTACAGCGTGCTTTTTTGACCAGGTAGCATTCCTGGGAGACTCTCACTTTTGTGGTGCCATCTACAGCCCAGCTGGCCAAGGTTGAACGGTCGAAGACAACGGTCATCCTTCAAAGGAAGGCAGGGACAGTCCATAGCATTTTCCGCCATCCAAGGTTGCTTCCATAGCGCCCTGATTCTGGGCTCACCGAGGGAAATCGTCACGTCCTGCTCATGGCTGCTTTAAATCCTCACTTCAAAGTATTGGTCGTTTCGTTTGCCCCGGGCCATTCCTGCACAAACCAGACAAGTTTGCAGACGGTATCCACTCAGCGAGTTTTCGGACATGTGCTTGTCGTTGCGCCCGTCAGAGCTGTTCCAGGCACGACAGACATTCGGAAAACTACCTAGTAAGAGCTGTTCCGAACAAGAGCGGCATTCGGAAACTAGATAGTCAGAGCTGTTCCTAGCACGAGAGACATTCGGACGAGACATTTCACTCGGACGTAATTGCGTAGTGTCAATTTTTAGTTTGTCACCCGTAGGACGACACTTCCGACTTCCGGCGGGCATTTTTTAATGAGGTTAGCCTTCCTCTGGTTTCGGGGCACGTTAGACTAATCAGGATGTAATCTATCTGGTTTTTAATCCTGCTGTCTAGACTCCTCCATGTTCATAATCGTCTATGATGCTGTTTAAAGCAGGTGTTTCCTGCAACACATTCTTGTTCTTTTACCCATTCTACACGTCTGTATCCTCTTTCATTTCGCTCTTGCAAACCATGATTGCCTATACTGCATCCATCGCCTTGATTTCCTACTTTTGCATTGAAATCACCCATTATGATATTTATTTCTGATCTGTTACAGTTCTTCAAAGCAGACTCCATGACATTATAAAATTCCTCTATAATTTCTTCACTGCATTCACTAATTGGAGCATATATTTGAATAACATGTAATTTAAAAGGTCTTCCGTTTAATTTTACTAAATAGAACGCTGTCTGACACAGCCCGATAAACTTTAACTGAATTTGATGTTTGCCGATCTTACATAATGGCTACAACTCTGTGCCGTTTCCTCCCACAGAATAAATAATCTTAAAATCCTCTTCTGTCTTGATCATTGCCCCTTTAGACATCAACAGTATCTGGAAAATGCTGATGGTGACTGCAATGCCCCGTTAATTCGATATGCAAAAACAAAAATATATGTTGTAAAGGAGTGTGATACTCCTGTGCTGTAATGATGTGCAATTATATGCTATAAACGAGTAAGATAATCTATGCTATAAAGGTGTGCAATTAGATGCTGTAAAGGGGTGAAATACTTATATACTATAAAGATGTGTAATTATATGCTGTAATGTGTTGAAATAAATCTTTGCTATTAAGGTGTATAATTACATGCTGAAAACTGATAAAATACTACTATGCTATAAAGGTGTGTGCCGGGCTCCCTGGCCGAGAGGTTAGCAGCTTTCTACGTAGCCCCGAATACTTTCGAGGTTGACGTGAGCGCACGAGAATTGGAAGCGGTTCGAGTCGCGCCTGTGACTTATGAGAGTATGGAGCCGGTCGTCCAGAAAACAAAGGCGACCTACTGAGCGTAATCTTGCTAAGAAATCAACATACAGCTGAAAGATGCTGATGTTGACAGCGATGTCCTGTAAAGGACATGCAAAACATTTATTTATTTATGAAGGTGTTTAATTATTTGATGTAAACTGGTGAAATACGTCTATGCTATAAAGGTGTGCAATTATATGATGGAATGGGGTGAAATACTAGTTAGTTAGTTAGTTAATTAGCTAGCTAGCTAGTTAGTTAGTTATTTAGTTAGTTAGTTAGTTAGTTAGTTAGTTAGTTAGTTAGTTAGTTAATTAGTTAGTTAGTTAGTTAGTCGACAGATCATCCTCATTGCACATCGAACCATTCAGTCCATAAGTGCTCGGATTCCCTCCTCAGCAAATCCCGCAGCGTGTAGTGGCTAACGACACCAGTTCTGTGTTGGTTTATCAATCTTCTTTGGCTTCCTACGTAGTGTTCTTGTTTGGCCACACCTCTTTTAATTTGCTGTTCTCGCAGTCTGACCATGGTTGTAGTTTCGCAGTCATCACTTGGTTCTAGCAAAAGTCTTACTTCTCGGAGATGTCAGAGTCCTGAATGAGTGTGAGAGACGACACAGGACAAAGGACAGGACATAGATAGAGCATAGGTAAAGTAGGACAAGACCGCATACCCAGTGAGAGACAGGACATAGGGTTAGAGACTTGACATATCCTTGAATGACAGTCCAACCTTGGACTAAACGACCTGAGACGTCAGCTATTGATAGACGGGTGTAGGACAGAACGACACCAGAATAACGAGACACTCGACTTGGAACGGACGACACGTTGGCCAAGTACCACGTGACCACAGACCAAGACAAGAAAGATCAGACGGACTTTGACTGTGGTTGAAAGAGAAATGTTTTGGGTTGCCTGAGAGAACGAGTGTGCTGAATGCCTCATGCTAGCGATTTACTATTACTGTGAGAGTGTCGATAATCGACAGCCTGTGCGATAATGTTCTAAGGAGTGTGATACTAGAATGCATGAGTGCTTTGCTAACTAATGTTTGCATGATGTGCTAGTTTTGTCAGCGCGTGATTTATGATCAATGCTAACGAGTGTTATAAAAAAAAACTTCACACGAAGTTCAATGAATATTGACGATTTTGTGAATATTGTGTACTATCATTTTTGTCACGTCTGTTACGACGAGCCAGGAATGACTGAGACGTTGACAGAGAGCATTCAGAATGTCAGCCTGGTCCATGGCACGTCCATCCTCCACATTAGCCTTACATGCGAGCTTGTCAGCCCGCTCATTTCCTTGTAGTCACGCATGCCCTGGCACAAAGATGAAACCAATGTTTGTTAGCCTAGACCGCTCCAGAGACAGCAACCACTCTCTTCGGATCCATCCCATCTCTATCCTCTTGAGCATGTTCACTGAATCGCTAAGGAAACATGCCCTACTGAATGTCTGTGTCTCGAGCCATGTTTTTGCTTTACTTACTGCCACGACTTCCATAGTCAGGCTACTTGTGGTCTCAACAATCGCACCAGAGTCCTCATTCACAATTCTCCCTCCGGTCCGCGCCGTAAAGGCCCATGAGCTTCTCACATGTCGGATGACCGACCCATCTGTGTAAATGACAGCATCACCGTCTAACGAATTCTCGAAAATCAACGCTTGTACTGCCGCTTCTACAGCAGCCGGATTTTCTTGTCTGCATTTTCTGTATAGTTGGATGCAAACTCAAAAGGACGTACATAAATCTGTTGGCACTTGTACCCACTCCTCGCCAAGTTCTAAGTCCTCCAGGGAACACACATGATGAAGAATGTCTTCGGCTTGACCCATCTACGACCTTCCTCTTTTTAACTGGGGTGAAATACTGTCTAAGCTATAAAGGTGTGTAATTATATGCTACAAAGTTGTTAAATGCGTCGATGCTATCAAGGTGTGTAATTATATGCTGGAAACTGGGTAAATACTTCTATGCTATAAAGGTGTGTACTTATATGTTGTAAAGAGGTGACATACTGCTTTGCAATAAAAGAGTGTGATTGTATGCTGTAATGGGGGTGAAATACGTTTATGCTATAAAGGTGTGTAAAGATATGCTGCAATAGGGTGAAATACGTTTATGGTATAAGGATATGTAATAATATGCTTTAAAGGGGTGAAATACGTCTTTGCTATAAAGATGAGTAATTATTTGCTGTAAAGGGTTGAAATACTTCTATGGTATAAAGGTATGTAATTATGTGATCTAATGGGGTGAAATACTTCTGTGTTATAAAGCTGTGTAATTATATGCTGTAAAGGGATGAGATACTTCTGTGCTATAAAGTTTTGTAATTGCATGATGTAAGGGCGTGAGATACTACTATGCTATAAATATGTGCATTTATATTCTGTAAAGGGGTGAGATAATTCTATGCTATAAACGTGTGTAATTATATGCTGTAAAGGGGTAAATACGTCTATGCTATAAAGGTGTATTATTATATGCTATAATAGGGTTACATACTTATATGCTATGAAGATGTGTAATTATATACTGTAATGGAGTGGGTGTATCAGATGCGGGACATCTTGCATATGATCAAGGATCTGCAAAGGACATGCTACTGAATGAATGAATGAATGAATGAATGAATGAATTAATTAATTAATTAATTAATTAATTAATGAAGTGATGCTATAGAGATGTGTAATTATATGCTGTAATGGTGTGAAATACTTCTATACTATAAAGTTGTGTAAATATATTCTGTAAACAGGTGAGCTAATATTTTGCTATAAAGGTGTGTACTTATATTCTGTAAAGGGGTGATATAATTCTTTGCTACAAAGGTGTGCAATTATATGCTGTAAAGTGGTGACATACTTCTATGCTATAAAGATGTGTAATTAAATGTTGTAAACTGGTTAAATACTTATATGTTATAAAAGTGTGTAATTATATGCTGAAAAGGGGTGAGATACTTCTCTGCTATAAATATGTGTAATTATATGCTGGCCGGTCTCCCTGACGAAGGAGTTAAGGACGACGTTCATAATCCCGTACAACCAAATACAAAACACAACTGAACTAGATTCGACAGCGGATCGCGTCGGATTGGTTTCTTACGAAAGGTATGTGAGCCGGCTGTTCAGAAAGCAATGGCAAACTACTGAACGTAAAACTTGCCAAGACATCAACAACAGCTGAAATATGCTGGTGTTGACTGCAATTTCCTGTAAATTTGATACGCAAAAAAGTATATGCTGTAAAGGGGGGAGATACTTCTATGATATAAAGGTGTGTAATTATATGTTATAAGGGGATGTGATACTTCTATGCTATATAGATGTGTATTTTTCTGGAGACTTCAGGGAGTCGGCGCTGAAGCTGCGGAGTTCGTGCTTTATGCGACACTTTCGGCGGGTCGTCCAGAATAAAAAAGACTGAGACATGTGAGAAAACCCGGGTCAATGTGGTCTTTCTGGTGACTGCCGATTCCATCGACGATGAATTGTGGTTTTCGTGGATGACTTTTGTGTTGGCATTCTGGCGACGGCATTATGTACAGTGTACCTGTGCGGGCTAGTTGGATTGCCGAGACTCCTGCCTATTCCACTTTTCACATTGGACAGTGGGGAGCATTTTGTATGATAGTCGCTGGCACAGGAATGAAGTATAATGGGGGCGACCCGTTGCCGTGAAGTTGGAACCTCCTAACTAACTAACTAACTAACTAACTAACTAACTAACTAACTAACTAACTAACTAACTAACTAACTAACTAACCAATCAACCAACCAACCAACCAACTAACTAACTAACTAACTAACTAACTAAAGATGTGTAATTATATTCTGTAAGAGGTGAGATACTTCAGTTGGCCCTCTTAACCACATAACATCCAGAGGGAATAAATATATTCTAACGATAATTGACCTCTGTAGCCGCTGGACAGAAGCGATTCCTCTTAAAAACATAACTTCCAAAGACATCATGGAAGTCTTTTTCCATATTTTTGCTAGGGTAGGGTTCCCTGATACCATCCTTTCAGATCGGGATAGTCAGTTCATAGCATCAGCCACTCAAGCCTTTACTAAAATGTTAGGGGTAAAGCAATGATTCAACAGCCCCTACCATCCTCACTCAACGGGAATTATAGAAACGATCAATTGGGGATCTTAAGAACATGCTCTCAAACGTTACCCAAGAACACCCTGAAGACTGGGATACGTATTTACCTGCTATTTTATTTCATACCGGGAAGTGCCTCATGCCAGCACAGCTTTATCACCATTTGAAATTGTATATGGTGCCAAACCACGCGGCCCATTATCAATGTACCATTCCATGTTGACCGAAAGTGAAACTGTACATAAACCTATTTCATCTTATGAACATGTAACATCATTGCGTGAAAGGATAATTACATCTTCTGTGTTAGCCAAAGAAGCACTGAAACAATCAGGTGCTATTTACCGACAGTACGCTAACAGAGGAAACAGGTCGATAACACTGACGCCAGGACAGGACGTTCTTCTTCTATTGCCAAGCGACAGACATCTACTGACGGACTCATGGCTAGGACCGTTCAAAGTGTTACGACAAATTTCGACGGTAGATTACGAAATTGCAGTTAGGGACAAACACAAAATATTCCATATAAACATGCTTAAACCATATTACAACAGGGACGAGGACCAGGTAGAAACCACAGCAAGCACGACGATAATGGACCAAATAGAGGACGACTATACGGATGAAATACCGACACCATCACTTGACACGACAACCAACCTGCAGGACATAAAGATTAATCCTAACTTGACACAGACAGAGAGTGACAGTTGCAGACGATTGTTACAGGACTACAGCACTATTTTTTCTAACAACCCAGGACAGACAGACTTGGTGCATCATCAGATTATCTTGACATCTGACGCACCCATAAAATGCAGACCATATTCCATTCCCATACATTACAAGGACAAACTTCATCAAGAAATCATAGACTTAGAAAAATACAACATCATCAGACGATCACAGTCACATATTTGCTCTCCCATTGTCATTGTGAAGAAAAAGGACAACACTATAAGACTCTATGTTGACTATCGTAGACTCAACAGCATCACACAGTTGGATTTAGAACCGATAAGCAACTGTGAAGACATACTGACTGAACTGACACACTCACGGTACTTTACGAAACTTGACATGACAAAAGGTTATTGGCAAATACCGGTACATCCTGCCAGCATACATCTGACAGCATTTGCCACACCCTGGGGACTATACGAATGGTGCAAATTACCATTCGGGCTAGCTAATGCTCCAGCGACCTTTGTAAGAATGACAAGACTCCTATTGACAGACATTGCTAACATAATTTGGTACATGGACGACATTTGCATACATACGAGGAACATGAAATACCATATAACAGCATTACAGCAGACATTCGACAGAATCAGACAACACGGACTGGCAGTTAAACCATCCAAAGTCGACATAGCCTACCAAGAAATTTCATTTTTGGGCTACAAGATCTCAAATGGCTTTGTGTCGACTGACGATAACATCATGTCCAGAATTCTAAAATTGTCGCTTCCGACAACTAAGAAAGAGTTGCGAAGTATCTTAGGTCTGTTAAACTACTACAGACAATTCATTCCAAATTTTGCTGAATTGACTGAATGTTTCACAAATTTACTAACAAAGAAAGAACCAAATGTTATTGTGAACAGCGAATGCTTACGACCTGCATTGTCGAAAGTATTATCTTATTTTTCTAGTGAACCTATTCTCAAATTACCTGACCTTAACGCTATTTTCAGGTTAAGATGTGATGCGAGCTCCGTAGCGATTGGATGGTACTGCTTCAGGAACACGATCAAATTTTGTACCCTGTATATTACGTCAGCCGTAAGCTGAAAGTCAGAACGAAATTACAGCACGCTGGCACTTGAAGCACTCGCTTTGGTATTTTCGGTACGTAAATTGTCCCGTTTTCTTTTAGGGAAGCATTTCATTGTTTTAAACAGACAATAGCCCATTGACTATTATCACCAGAGGGACGCCAAGTAATCGCAGAGTGGCAAGATGGTCACTGCTTCTGCAGGACTTTAGCTTTGATGTAAGACATATAAGTGGCTCGAAAAATTCATTGGCCGACCTTCTTTCGAGATGCCCATACGACTCACCCAATAGCCATATAGTACCTGAGCGCACTGCAGAGAATGTGTAAGCTGCAAAGTGTAAGTGCTCAACACCACAGCCACACTTGAAAGTTTTTCAGTAACGCTGTGCAATGTATGTGATAGGGATTTAATTTCCCTTTTTAAATATATCATGTATATTATATTATTATGTGAATGATTGTATCGAATATTTGTGAGATATGTGATAGAATGTGTGTATATTATTTTAAATATGTATTAAACATGTACTACAAATGTCACGGGAGAGTACTACAGGATCCAAAAACTTACTGTGCTTGAACGACTTCGAGTATCCTGAGTACCTACACCACTGATGTGCCCACCGTATTTTAATCCGCGTGAAAGATACTTTGACTGCCGTATCCTAGAAGAACACCGTAATCCACACCGAAGAAACCACCCAACAGCTGTTTTCAATAACTGGTTACTCCGTTTATTTATGTAACATCCAAACGAAAGTACTGTGTGGTATTGTCAACTTAAAACCACAGCTGTGTATTTCCGGTGTGTATGAATATTAATTTGAAAGATAGCAGACTATACTAAAACACTCACAAAATATTAAGGTTGTCCACAACTTTTGTGAGTTTAATATTTCCATATACGGAATTGTATATGAGGATTTTTGTTATATGTAATCTCAGCATCGTAACTTGATTTACTCGTTCACAACAGTGACATTGTGTTCACTTTTGTCAATAAGTATCAAATTATGACACTAAGAAATGAATTTATAAATGTAATTTATTTTGTTGAAAGTATGGGGAAATTACCGTTCATAACCTTTTTATTACAACCAAGGGACGTAATTAAAACTGTTGGTAATGTGTAACATGTATTAAAACCATCATCACGTTGCCTGATGGGTAACACGTCAAGATGACGTCAGTTGTGCATGGAGATAGTTACCAAAGCTGTAGACCTTCATTAGACTCTCTGACTAAGTCAGGTTGGGGGTCTGAGATTGGAACATCTTATAGGGAGATGTTCGCAATATGACCTGATCTTTTGAATTGTTTTTAGTGGTGCAGAGGTAGGTGCGTGTTCGCTGTAACATACAGGACTGGCTGTGTCACATTGCAGCGGAGATGATAATCTATCGAAATGATTGTAATTGATATGTGTTGCGTCATAGCAACATTGATGATTGTATAAATATAACTTACAATTACCTGTACATGTTAATAGAAACCAAAGAGTCGCGTCAGACGACTTACATGGTTCGATTCTGACAGTATAAATAAAAGATGTATAAAGTACATGAAAGGATACCCTTTCATGAAAAGGAGGATGGGAGAATGTCAGATTCTCACCCAGGGTTGCAACGCGTCGTCTGCACCCACGCCAAGCAAATGCAACCGGGCTAAACTCTGAGCGGTGTTAAACACGCTAGTTACAATGCGGCGTCTTCGACGACGCCAGGGAAGTCCAGCCATGCTCAACTCTGAGCGACGCTAAGCCCGTTGCTGGTCAGTCAGGACACAGCGTGAAACTAGTGGTTCACGCAGGGGGAATCTACTCCGACTGACGAGAATGCTGAACGGCTAGAGAGACAGGCTTGGGAGATCGTAACGGACAGACGTTCGAATGGCGAATGCAATGAAGCGAATGTTTGAGCGTGAATCGATAGCTAGCCTGTACGAATGTAAGAGACTGAACGCCTGGGTTATTGACTTTTAAGTGTATTGCATTGATGTATTGATTGATTGCATGTATTGATTGTATGATGAATTGTGATTACGCGATATATTCATTGATTGTGAATTGCGCGTTGCGCAAATAAAGTGTTTGCATTGTGTCACATTGAGTTATTTAGTGACAGTATTTATTATCTCACTTGTCAGCCAACGAGCCAGAGTCTTGCTGCCGCAAGATCCTGACAGCTATAAAGATGTGTAATTATCTGCTGTAGCGAAACGCACGTGGGTCTCAGACGGGACAACACAGTACCCACTTTGTCCCACCCCGTCAGTAGTATACAATGTTGTAACTAAGTATTATGTTAGGTGCAGCACCTATATTTGTTACTATTTAAAAAGTCTATCACCTCAAGCGAAATGTCACAAAACTGCACCTACGGGGACCATATTTTCAAGGGATGCAACTCGTGAATAAACAATCCTACGTATTTTTGCACTGTTACTTCCCTTTTTGTGAGAAATATATTTTTTTTTAATTTAATAATTACTGCTAGTATTTATTGTAGCGGACCAGGGCTTAAAAAACTATCATCACACTAGTGATGCTGTTAAGGTACAGTGCTCTTCCTCCTCGGTTTCTTTCTTCTTTTTTTCGTCTTCTTTCTTTATATGTATTTGGCATAAAAACTATCATCATTCCATTGGTGATGTGTAAGGGATAGGGTTACAGTGCATTTCCTCGGGGTGGTCTAGGTTCTGGTCGGCGTGGGGATGGAGGTTCTGGGGTTGGGCGCGGCTGTCACCGTGTTAGGTGGTTCAAACCTCGGGTCGTGACGGGTATCATATGAAATCCTTAATAAGTAAGAATGTAAATATGACTGGTATATGATCTGTAGAGGGTCGTAGTAGTGTAAACACTATCATTATAGGGTTACAAATGAAAACCTTAAAAAGTAAATATGGCCGATATTATTGATTTTAGTGGGTATATCTTAGTGAAAGTCGTTAGTAAGGGGTGGGTAGTGGCTATTACTGATCTGTAGCATGTCGTAGTGGTGTAAACACTATCATCATAAGGTGACAAATGAAAACCTTAAACAGTAAAGATGGCCGATATTATTGATTGTAGCGGTTATGGCTTAGTGAAACTCGGTGTTAAGGGGTGGGTAGCGGCTATTAGTGATCTGTAGAGGGCGTAGTGGGGTAAACACTATCATCATACGGGTTACAAACGAATCCCTTAAATAGAAAATACGGCCGGTATTAATGACTTTAGTGGGTTTATCTTAGTGAAATTCGTTCGTAAGGGGTGGGTAGCGTGTATTAGTGATCTATAGAGGGTCACAGTGGCTTGGTCACTATCATCATAAGCTGACAAATGAACACCTTAAAAAGTAAAGATATCCGATATCATTGATTGTCTCGGGTATACCTTAGTGAAATTCGTTGGTAAATGGGTAGGTAGAGGCTATTAGTAGTCCGTAGAGTGTCATATTGGTGTAAAAACTATCATCAAACAGGTTACAAATGAAAACCTTAAAAAGTACAAATGGCCGATAGTATTGATGTTAGCGGGTATAGCTTAGTGAAATTCATTTGTAAGGGGTGGGTAGCGGTTATTCGAGATCTGTATAGTGTCGTAATGGCCTACACACTATCATCATACAGGCTTCAAATAAAAATATTAAAAAGGTAAAGATGGCCGATATTATTTATTGTAGCGGGTATAGCCTAGTGAGAGTCGTTGGTTAAGGGTGTGTGAGTGAGGAAAGGCTAGATAGGTGCTTCTGATCATTGTTAAGGGTGGTCGAGTGGCGGGGTGGTAGATAATTACGTCCGTTACTTGATAATAGCCATATGGTACTGTTCAAATTAAAGTCTAAAGATTGAACTCATAGGTGGCTGATCTGAGGGTGGTAGACTGGGTGACTCATCACGGGGCTATGTCAGTGGGGATAACAGTACGTGAACGTGTTCAGACATGTCTTTAGGGAAAACCGGAGGATGACTCAGAGTGTACTAGCCGCATAACTATACACATGGGTAATGGTCACAACGGATCAATTATGGCTCTGCTTCCGGTCGTATTGCAATGACTACAACCAGACCATCTGCTCCATGGCTAAAGCCAGTCAAAGATGGCGACGCATACGATCACACATGGTAATGGCAAAACCAGACCACGTGACTAAAGCCGCTCAAAGATAGCGATGCATCCGGTACACCTGGGTAATGGGCACATCAGATCAATTATGGCACTGCTTCCGCTCGCATGTGTAATGGCTACAACCAGACCATGTGCGTACTAAAGCCGGTCAAAGATGGCGCCGCCTCCGATCACACGTGGTAATGAAGAAACCAGACCACGTGGGCAATAGTTACATTCTGTCAAAGATGGCGCTGCATCTGATCACACTTGGGTAATGGTCACTTCGGATCAAATATGGCTCTGCTTCCGGTCACATGTCTAAAGGATACAACCAAATCCCGTGATCACTGGCTAAGAGTGGTCAAAGATGGCGTAAAATCCGATCACATGTAGCAATGGCTACAACCAGAATACGTGGTCACTGGCTAAAGTCGATCAAAGAGGGTTAGGCTTCCTGTCACATGCATAAGGACTCAACCAGACCACGTGGCTAATGACTCAGTTGGTCAAATATGGCGCTTCTTCCGCTCGCATCAATAAAAATACACATGAAACACGTTGTTAAGAGGGATACTACAGAAAAACTGTCGATTGTCGAACCAAGGGACCTACTTCATGATGATCACCATGTATGGGAGTGATTCCACTACATCGTCAACATGGCATCTGAAGACTAAAACGGTCGCCCTTCTCGCTCTTTTCCATATCCGTTAGGGAGGTCCACTGAGTAACACCAAAAACATCCCACCCTCAATATACATAAGACACTTTTGATTGTAGTGTGTACAACTATAACCAATTCATCACAGTGGTCGACTAAACCTTAGTCATAGTCACACTGCATAGACGTTATCACCGACGTCAGTCGAGAAAGACATGCATTTTACCTAACAACTAGAGGGTGATACAGTGATGAGTGTCTAGCGCAACCTATCAGATGTATAATATTATACACGAACACAATAAACTAGCCTGACTCAACCTTAGGTGTCTCATGTAACATGGCTTGTCACGTGTCCACTGTCCTAACCAGCGACGGTAGCACGTCTCAGAGCAAGCAGTTTGCACGTTCACTACCTCTTTATGTGTCTATACGGGACTTTGCCTCTTTCCATAGAAACACATTTCCAAGACTAATATATGTTCTTCAGCGAGGCTGCTCATCGCCCCGTATTACATCCAGACAAAAGTGCACTTCAACAGTCAAATACCAAAATATGTTAGCCAAACGGAAAAATATAGGTCAAACTTATAAATATCTCTACCAAATTTATGAAAAGTAGGGAAAACTGATACCCAAAAGAAAAAAATACTGGCCAAGTAGGAAAACTTGTTAACCAAATGTGAAAAAATATCAGCCAAAGAGAGAAATATCTCGTCCAGACTTATAAAAAGTAGGAAAAGTTTTTAACCAAATGTGAAAAATATCAGCCAAAGAGAGAAATATTTCAACTACACTTATATATAGATCAGCCAAAGTTATGAAAAGTAGCAAAATTGTCAGCCAAATGGGAAAAAGTTAGACCAAACTTATAAATACCTCAGCCAAACTTATGAAAAGTAGGAAACTTTGCTAGCCAGAAGGGAAAAACCTAGATCAAGTAGGAAAATCTGTTACCCAAATATGAAAAAATGTCGGCCAAATACAGAAACATCTCATCCACACTTATGAAAACTGGGAACATTTGTTAGCCAATCAGGGAAAACAATGGCCAAGTAGGAAAACTTGTTAACCAAATGTGAACAAATATCAACCAAAGATAGAAATATCTCGGCTAGACTTATAAAATGTGGGAAAATATGTCAACCAAAAGTGGAAAATGTCGGCCAAGTACAGAAATATCTCAGCTAAACTTATGAAAAGTTGGAAACTTTGTTAATCAAAATGTGAAAGATATTGACCAAGTACGAAAAATGTGTTAGTCAAAGAGGAAAAATATTGAACAAGTAACAGAATACATCGTTCAATCTTATAAAAAGTAGGAAACTTTATTAACCAAATGTGAAAAAAATAACAACCAAAGAGAGGAATATCTCGTCCAAACTTATAAAAAGTAGGAGAATTGTCAGCCAAATGGGAAAAAGTTAGACCAAATACAAAAATACCTCACCCAAACTTATGAAAAGTAGGAAACTTTGTTAGCCAAAGGGAAAAAACCTAGGTCGAGTAGAAAAATAGGTTAGCCAAATGTGAAAAATCACGGCCAAATACAGAAATATCTCGTCCACACTTATGAAAACTAGGAAAATATGTTAGTCAAAGAGGAAAAATATTGGCCAAGTATGAAAATTGATAGCCACATGTGAAAAAATATCAGCCAAAGAGAAATATATAAACTAAACTTATAAAAAGTAGGAAACATTGTAAACCAAAGGTGGAAAATGGGGAAAATTAACAATTAAATTTCTACATGAAACATTCAATTTGGAAACATAAAGAGAAATTTAATTGTTATTTTTTTGTACAATTTTATTGTTGAAATTGTATTTTTACATTCAACCATAGATACTTATTACATAAGATACATTTAATTTTCTGAAATACAGCTGTTGTTTGCATAGGGGACAGGCGAATATCTCTAGTAGGTTGGGGATGTCAAATGACAACTTGAGATATTTTTTTCCCCATTTGGTTAATGAATTTTCCTACTTTTTATAAGTTTGTGTGAAATGTGGCTAAAATGTTTCATATGTTGTTAATAAAATTTCCCACTTTTCATAAGTTTTGGCTGAAATATTTATTTACATGACCAAAAAAATTTTACTTTTGGTTAACAAAGTTTCCTACTATTTTTATGAGTTTGTTTGAAATTTGGTCAAACTTTTCACATCTGGACAACAAATTTTCCTACTTTTCACAAGTTTGGGTAAGATATTTATAAGATTGGTTGAACTTTGGTCACAATTTTTCACATTTGGTCAACAAAATTTCCTACTTTTAATGGATGTGTTTTAAATTTGACCACACATTTCACATTTGGTCAACAAAATTTCCTACTTTTTATGGATTTGGTTGAAGTTTCGCCAAGCTTTTCACATTTGGTTAACACATTTTTCTACTTTTCATAAGTTTGACTGAGATTTTTACAATTTTAGGTTGAAATGTGGCAAAACTTGTTCACTTTGGTTAAAAAAATTTCCTACTTTTCATAAGTTTGGTTGAAATTTTGCCAAACTTTTCACAAATGGTTAACAAATTTTCCTATTTTGTATAAGTTCGGTTAAAATTTGGCCAAATTTTTCACATTTTGGTTAACACATTTTCCTACTTTTCATAAGTTTGACTGAGATCTTTATAAGTTTGGTTGACATTTTGCCAAAATGTTTCACTTTTGTTAGCACATTTTCCTTGCTTTTCATGTTTTTGGTTGAAACTTTGCCAAACTTTTTACATTTGGTTAACAAATTTTCCTACTTTTTATAAGTTTTGATGAAGCTTGGCCAACCTTTTCCGCTGTGGTTAACAAATTTTCCTACTTTTTAATAAGTTTGGCTGAGATATTTCTTTACTTGGTCAATATTTGTTGTCTTTGGTTAACAAAAGTTTCCTACTTTTTATAAATGTAGGCGCAATATTTCTTTATTTGACGACTATTTTTCACATTTGGCTGACAAATTTTCCAATTGCTTATAAGTTTAGTTGAAATATTTCTTTCTTTTGTCGATATTGTTGTTCACCTTTGGTTAACAAAGTTTCTGATTTTTCATACATTTTGCTGATGTATTTCGTTACGTGTACCATATTTTTCCCATTTGGTTAACAAACTGTCTTACTTGACCAAGATTTTTTTCCCATTTCGTTACCAAATGTTCCTACTTTTCATACGTTTTGACGAGATATTTCGTTACTTGGTGTCATGGAACGGCTGAGAATTCACCTGGTAAAACGTCCAAAAGTACAGTTCCCGAGTTCCTGCAAGCTTCCCAAAAGTCAAGTTCCCCAATTCCGTCAGCCTAGAGCAGCCGACCTAGTCTAAGGGATACAACCGAGGTAATAATGTACCCCACGCAAGGGCGATTGGTGACCCTTGACTTCTAGACGGTTCGGGTGAGTAATGCTCAACCCAACCGGGTCCGGTAATGCATGCGAAATAACCTTCTCAGATCAAAGACGGGCTGAGTTGAGACCAAGCCTGGCTAGAGAGAAGTTGTGTTTGGACGACTGTGTTGATTCGTAAAAAGGAAAGAGGATGCCGTTGTCTTGCTGTTTGTTGAAGAAAACTGACATAACGTCCAGTGTTGGGACGGGAGCTCCTCAGTTCTGAATGCTCAGTTTGTCTTAAGGTATTACCTTCTGGGAGACTTAAGTGACGGGACCAGAGGAAGATGACTTTGTGAAGGCGGCAAAATGGCTGGCTTACCTACGTGACGTGAAGTGATGCTTCTATACCACACCACGTGCCGCTAAGTCACTACACCACAGGGCAGTCTCCGTCTCAACTGTTAAATGAGCTTCAGTCAGTCGACCAAGTATTATGGTGGCTGCTCACGGGCGAGTATAGTGTCCTCGTGTCTGTGATCATGTTGACATTGTGACCCACTGCCCAACGAGTAGAGAAGTACTACATTACCCGTTACTTCAGGATGGCCTGCTGTTCCGGGAATAGTCTACTATTTCTTACTATGAACCTTAGTGACATTCATTAAAGGGTCACCCTCTCCCAGTATTGACTTTGAGAGAAAGAGTCCACTTGACGTGTGCCAACTTTCAGCGCTTATAGGCCCAGTTATACCCATCTTGATCCCATTAGAGACCACTATCTATTTCAAGAACTTTGACATTGTTATATGGTGGCTTCCTAGGACGGTTGTTTAACACTGGCCTTATTTGTGAATGTTGAGTGACAGGTCTTCAGAACTGCCCCATGGATGTTAGTCCGAAGTCATCCCGTGCCAACTCAACTCGGAGTCCCCACATCGACGTGTTAGTCAGTCCAGTGGAGTCTATACCTCGGCAGAGACATTCCACGCCACGTGTGCAGATGAGTGACCTCTTTAACCTTGTGGTATCGTACACAGTGTAAGGTGATGAGTGAGACGGTGGCCTGAGACTAATCCAGATTCCCGTATCTTCTATTGCTTGGCGGTTGCCAGGATTCTCTCATGGACATTTTCATTGTTGTCATTCATCTTGTACATTATACCATATAGTCAGTATGTGTAGATACCAGAGTTGTGTCATCTATTCTGGATGCGGGGTGAAAGAGGTATAGTCCAGCGGTTGATAGTGAGAGAGACAGAAATACACGGGCTGGTGGGGTCTGTAGACTGAGATTAATTGTATTCCCAGAGTGCCTCTATCCCGTTATTAAGGTGTGATAGTATCCTCCCCTCACCCCAAGGGAATACCATTACACTTGGTCAATCTTTTTCCTTCTTTTTATAAATTAGGTTGAGCTATTTCTGTTTTTGGCCGACCTTTTCCCCATTTGGCTGACAATTTTTTATAATTTTTATAAGTTTAGTTGAAATATGTCTCTCTTTGGTCGATATTTTTTCATCTTTGGTTAACAAAGTTTGTGATTTTTCATACATTTGGCTGATGTACTTCGTTACTTGGTCAATATTTTTTCCATTTGGCTAATAAATGTTCTTACTTGGCAAAGATTTTTTCCAATTTCGTTAACAAATGTTCCTACTTTTTTTTATAAGTTTGAACGAAGCTATTTCTGTATTTGAGCGACATTTTTCCCTTTGGTTAACAAATTTTCCTAATTTTCTTAAGTTTGGCCGAATATTTCTGCATTTGGCCGACATTTCCCCCCTTTGGTTGACAATGTTTCCTATTTTTTACAAGTTTAGTTTATATATTTCTCTTTGGCTGATATTTTTTCACATGTGGCTATCAAATATTCATACTTGGCCAATATTTTTCCTCTTTGACTAACATATTTTCCTAGTTTTCATAAGTATGGACGAGATATTTCTGTATTTGGCCATGATTTTTCACATTTGGCTAATATATTTTTCTATTCGACCTAGGTTTTTTTCCCTTTGGCTAACAAAGTTTCCTACTTTTCATAAGTTTGTGAGAGATATTTTTGTATTTGGTCTAACTTTTTCCAATTTGGCTGACAATTCTCCTACTTTTTATAAGTTTGGACGAGATATTCCTCTCTTTGGTTGTTATTTTTTCACATTTGGTTAACAAAGTTTCCTACTTTTCATAAGATTGAACGATGTATTCCGTTACTTGTTCAATATTTTTCCTCTTTGACTAACACATTTTTCGTACTTGGTCAATATCTTTTACATTTTGATTAACAAAGTTTCCAACTTTTCATAAGTTTAGCTGAGATATTTCTGTATTTGGCCGACATTTTCCCCTTTTGGTTGACATATTTTCCCACTTTTCATAAGTCTAGCCGAGATATTTCTATCTTTGGTTGATATTTGTTCACATTTGGTTAACATGTTTTCTACTTGGCCATTGTTTTTCCTGATTAGCTAACACATTTTCCTAGTTTTCATAAGTGTGGATGAGATGTTTCTGTATTTGGTCGACATTTTTTCATATTTGGGTAACAGATTTTCCTCCTTGATCTAGGTTTTTTCCCCTCTGGCTAACAAAGTTTCCTACTTTTCATAAGTTTGGCTGAGGTATTTATAAGTTTGGTCTAACCTTTTCCCATTTGGCTGACAATTTTCCTACTTTTCATAACTTTCGCTGATCTATGTTTAAGTGTAGTTGAAATATTTCTCTCTTTGGCTGATATTTTTTCACATTTAGTTAACAAGTTTTCCTACGTGGCCAATATTTTTCATTTTTGGCTAACAAATTTCACTAGTTTTCATAAGTGTGGATGAGCTGTTTCTGTATTTGGCCGATATTTTTCATATTTGGGTAACAGATGTTTCTACTTGACCTAGGTTTCCCCCCTCTGGCTAACAAAGTTTCTTACTTTTCATAAGTTGGTTGAGGTATTTATAAGTGTGGTCAAACCTTTTCCCATTTGGCTGACAATCTTACTACTTTTTATAAGTTTGATTGAAAATGTGGCCAGAATTTTTCCTTTTGGGTATCAGCTTTCCCTACTTTTCATAAATTTGGTAGAGATATTTATAAGTTTGACCTATATTTTTCCGTTTGGCTAACATATTGTCTTATTTGACTGTTGAAGTAAACTTTTGTCTGGATGTAATACGGGACAATGAGCAGCCTCGCTGAAGAACATATATTGGTCTTGGAAATGTGTTTCTATGGAAAGAGGCAAAGTCTCTTATAGACACATAAAGAGGTAGTGAACGTGTAAACTGCTTGCTCTGGGACGTGCTACCGTTGCTAGTTAGGACAGTGGACACGTGACAAGCCATGTTACATGAGACACTTAAGGTTGAGTCAGGCTAGTTTATTGTGTTCGTGTGTAATATTATACATCTGATAGGTTCGCTAGTCACTCGTCACTGTATGACCCTCTAGTTGTTAGGTAAAATGCATGTCTTTCTCGACTGACGTCGATGATAACGTCTATGCAGTGTGACTATGAGAAAAGTTTAGTCGACCACTGTGATGACCTGGTTATAGTTGTACACACTACAATCAAAAGTGTCTTATGTTTATTGAGGGTGGGATGTTCTTTGGTGTTACTCAGTGGACCCCCCTAACGGATATGGAAAAGAGCGAGAAGGGTTTTAGTCTTCAGATGCCATGTTGACGATGTAGTGGAATCACTCCCATACATGGTGATCATCATGAGGTAGGTCCCTTGGTTCGACAATCGACAGTTTTTCTGTAGTATCCCTCTTAACAACGTGTTTCATGTGTATTTTTATGGATGCAAGCGCAAGTAGCGCCATATTTGACCAGTTGAGTCATTAGCCACGTGGTCTGGTTGTGTCTTTATGTATGTGACAGGAAGCCTCACCCTCTTTGATCGACTTTAGCCAGTGACCAAGTGTTCTAGTTGTAGCCATTGCCACATGTGATCGGATGCGACCCCATCTTTGACCACTCTTGGCCAGTGAGCACGGGATTTGATTGTATCCCTTAGACATGTGACCGGAAGCAGAGCCATATTTAATCCGAAGTGACATTACCCAAGTGTGATCAGATGCAGCGCCATCTTTGACAGAATGTAACTATTGCCCACGTGGTCTGGTTTCTCCATTACCACGTGTGATCGGATGCGACGCCATCTTTGGCCGGCTTTAGCCTGTACGCATGTTGTCTGGTTGTAATCATTACACATGCGAGCGGAAGCAGTGCCATATTTGATCCGATGTGCCCATTACCCAGGTGTACCGGATGCATCGCTATCTTTGAGCGCTTTAGTCACGAGGTCTGGTTTTGCCATTACCATGTGTGAACGGATGCGACGCCACATATGACCGGCTTTAGCCAGGGAGCAGATGGTCTTGTTGTAGTCATTACAATACGACCGGAAGCAGAGCCATACTTGATCCGTGTGAACATTACCCATGTGTATAGTTATGTGGCTAGTACGCTCTGAGTCATCCTCCGGTTTTCCCTAAAGACATGTCTGAACACGTTCACGTACGTTCACCCCCACTGACATAGCCCCGTGATGAGTCACCCAGTCGACCACCCTCAGGTCAGCCACCTATTAGTTCAATCTTCAGACTTTAATATGAGCATTACTCTCTGGCTATTATCAAGGAACGAACGTATTTATTTACCACCCCGCCACTCGACCACCCTTAACAATGATCAGAAGCACCTATCTAGCAAATCTCCAGTCACACACCCTTAACCAACGACTCTCACTAAGCTATACCCGCTACAATCAATAATATCGGCCATCTTTACCTTTTTAATATTTTTATTTTAAGCCTGTGTGATGATAGTGTATAGGCCATTACGACACTATACAGATCACTAATAACCGCTACCCACCCCTTACCAATGAATTTCACTAAGCTATACCAGCTAACATCAATAATATCGGCCATTTGTACTTTTTAAAGTTTTCATTTGTAACCTGTTTGATGATAGTTTTTACACCAATATGACACAATACGGACTACTAATAGCCTCTACCCACCCACTTACCAACGAATTTCACTAAGGTATACCCGAGACAATCAATAATATCGGCCATCTTTTCTTATCAAGGTTTTCATTTGTAGACTTATGATGATAGTGACCAAGCCAATGTGACCCTCTATAGATCACTAATACACGCTACCCACCCCTTAACAACGAATTTCACTAAGCCATACCCATTATGTTCAATAATACCGACCATCTGCACTTTTTAATGTTTTCATTTGTAACCAATATGATGATAGTGTTTACACCACTAAGACATGCTAAAGATCAGTAATAGCCACTACCCACCCCTTACTAACGACTTTCACTAAGATATACCCGCTACAATCAATAATATCGGCCATTTTTACTCTTTAAAGTTTTCATTTGTAACCTGTATGATGATAGAGTTTACACCACTACGACACTCTACAGATCACTAATAACCGCTACCCACCCCTTACCAACGAATTTCACTAAGATATACCCGCTAAAATCAATAATATCGGCCATTTTTACGTTTTAAGGTTTTCATTTGCAACCCTATAATGATAGTGTTTACGCTACTATGACCCTCTACAGATCATAAACCAGTCAAATTTAGATTCTTACTTATTAAGGATTTCATATGATACCTGTCACGACCCGAGGTTCGAACCATCTAACACGGCAACAGTCGCGCCCCACCCCAGAACCTCCATCCCAACGCCGACCCGACCCTAGACCACCCCGAGGAAATGCACTGTAACCCTATCCCTTACACATCACCAATGGAATGATGATAGATGTTATGCCAAATACAGATAAAGAAAAAAGACGAAAAAAAGAAAGAAACCGAGGAGGAAGAGCACTGTATCTTAACAACATCACTAGTGTGATGAGTATTTTTTTTAAGCCCCGGTCCGCTACAATCAATACTAGCAGTAATTATTAAATTTAAAAAAAAAAATTCTCCCAAAAAGGGAAGTAACAGTGCAAAAATACGTAGGATTGTTTATTCACGAGTTGCATCCCTTGAAAATATGGTCCCCGAAGGTGCAGTTTTGTGACGTTTCGCTTGAGGTGATAGACTTTTTATATAGTAAAAAATATAGGTGCTGCACCTAAAATAATACTTAGTTAAAACATTGTATACTACTCCCGTCTCGGTGGCTAGGCCACATTTTAAGGCGAGTCAGTGGGGATTTCCGAGTTAAAAGAGTTAGGACCGTTTTATTGGTACTTTAGATGTTAGGTATAGTGATTGACTTGACCTTCACGGGTCCCGAGAATCATATCTCAACTCTTTGAGTGTGCACAGATATTTGCTTTTGTAAATCGTACATTCTAATAAAACTCGGGGAATGATGAGTTGCCTTCACTTTCATGAGGTAATGCTCGGAGCTCTTCGGCAGTTTCCGTGAGTGTGTTCTTCCGGACCTGACACGAAGAGGCCATTCGGTAGCAAGTCATCAAGAAGGGAGGCTGCTTCTATAGCCAGCTGTAAATTTGGCATCACGTGGAGCCGGAGAATGTTCTACAGCGGAGGTTGTTTCTGTTGAAGCTATCCTTTCACGGCTGTGTCCGCCAGCTGTAATCTATGCAACTCTTATGGAATGAGATATTGATCTACTGTGGTGGCATTGTTGTCATTGAGACGAGAGGCCGTGTCTTTTACCAGCTGTATCATGTTGTACCTTTGGGGATCCAGAGAGTGGACCTACAGCCCAAGGTTTGATGAACCTAACGGGTCACTGTCTGTTGCATAGTTTTTCCTAATCTTTAAAGGTAACACACTTTTATACTTGGCGTCGCTTAACTAAAGTTTGTTTTTCAGTTGTGGGTCAATTATCAATCAGGCCGGGCGGTTGCGCCGTAGCCTGAGTTCGGACCGAGATGTACAAGTTGACCTCGGGTCGACGGACCCCAGCAGTAAATTAAGTTTCTACCAGGCATGCTAGCTGTAAAGCAAGCCTATATGTATACTATGACCTAGATTAAGTGGAGGCAAGTGTTCAGCAGACAAGACGGAATGTATTTTGCTAACTAGCTCAGTGGAACCGTCTGGTCGAATCAAATTAACAATACAGTCGACGCCCTATCTCAATAATGGGGTATATTAGGGAATTATTGTTCGGACAGAGAACTTTCTCTTGAACAGAGCTTTAATTTGATTCCCTTAATGATGAGGTTAACATGAATACGTTTCAATCATGATCATATGGCTGTTGGAAACAATTACTTGTCATTCAGCCTCATGTGACGCGCGAGAACAACATGCGTTTCTCGTTAAGGTGAAACCCAGATATGTAGGAGGTTATTAGCTGTAAAGTGATTATAGCCACATAGGCCAGTTGTTATTTAACTGGGCTTAGTCAGATGGGGGAAAGTTATCTTCACACCTACTAGGGATTTAACCTTCGGCCAGTATATCGGTGGGGAGACACCCACTCATGTAACGTGTGGATAGCTCATCAGTGCTGTCTGACGTCATACTTCCTTTGATGAGAAAGGAATGATCTGTCAGGCGGGTCTATCTTTCTATACTGTCATCGGAACCAGATTGTTTGGGGTGGCTGATTCGGCACAGTTCCTAGGCAGCCTAAGGAACGTATTTATGTGATGATTGTCTTTATATACACATACACCCATACACAACAGAAATCTAGGTATCTGAGGAAGAAAAGCGAAATGCGGCAACCACCAGAACACACAACTCTTCGGATGTTTGTCTGGTCTTTAATTCAGTATTTCGGTTAGTTACCATTGTAGTCTGAACATCTTGCATTAACCTTGGAGGTGTCATAGAGTACTTACTTGAGGTATCCTGATATGCTTATCTACTTTTCTGGTGAGACAGATTGTGATTAAGAAAGATGATCTAGACCATAATACGTGATGATCTCCATAGGAGGTATGGAACTTTACCATCCTCAGTAAGGTACCTTGTCCCTATATCTATTATCTACTAAATATAAGATGGTAGGGAATGTGTCATCCTATCAACTATTTATCAGTTTATCTATTATCTGTGGGCGACTGCCCTTTGCTGTGATTTATTCCTGTGTGTTGTGGCTGAGTGCGCTTTGCTGTCTGCTGGTTGACTAGCTGCGAGTGGCCGGTTGTGGTTGACGAGTGCTGTGGTCAACCTGAAGTGCTCTGAGAAGTCCTTTCCTATGAGCTGGGTGCCTGTTTGCTGATGACGAGGGCTGTTGGCTGTTGTTGTGTGGAAGAGCCCGAAGGCATCATACAGGATCAGGTGACTGTGTCATAGCCCTGTGTTTACAGACTAACAGTCAATCACGCACGGACAGAACTCCAGTGGGATGATGAGATCGTCTACCAGACTACTCTCACCCAGCTAATTGTTCCTGTCTGTTTGTCCGTCGGTTGTCTGTCTATTGGGTAGAGTCTGAATCTCTAATAAAGATTATGGATTCGCTTTTTATAAGATTGTTCTCTTATATTCAGTTGGGTGTCTGTGAGCATTGTTAGTCCTCATATAGGTAGAGTCGTCTGGGAACCGTCCTGGGGACAATTGGTATAAAGGGTAGACAGAAGTTAACCTAGAACCCCAATTAAATAGTATCTACGACTCCTGAGAACCAGGCCAGTGTTGTCACAGGGGTGAAATACTTATATGCTATAAAGATGTGCAATTATATGATATAAAGGTGTGTAAAGATGAGATGTCAATAATGGTTGCAATGATTGTACACTGGACAGAAGTGCAATGAATGTATACTGTAAGGAGATGCAATTGCCGTATGCTACAAGTGAGCACAATATCAAAAGAAAAACAACGCCACATTGAGCTGAGTTGAGTTGAGTCAAACGTCAATAAAGCAGCACTCGTAACATTCCCACACCTGATGCATCCTCATCTTCAACAGCCAGCGACGAGTCTCAATACTAATGGTAAAAGTAGCAATCTGATTGTATGTCTATCTGGTCTTTAATCTGAGTTTTGAGTGTCAGCCACATCTTTTGGTTACTACCTGCAACACAATTCTCACCAAGCTATGACTATTGGCCTTTTCTTCTGCACTATATACGTGATTCCAAAAGATCACAACCACATCTGCCTAATCATGCACTAAAACCCCACCAATGAGTGCAGACCCAGCCAGTCTGTCCGCCTGCACCACACCAGCCTGCTCTCTACGTTTGAATATTGAATGGAAGCCCGCCACTCTGCCCAAAGTATGCCTGTGTTCACCTTTCTCATCATACATTGAGGGTCCGTTACAATAACATTTTCAATTGTACGGACATACAAAGAAAAGAAAAAATCAATGTACCTTGACTGGATGGAGGTTTCTGCGCAATGTCAGCATTCCTACATAGGCAACCACAGTTTCCCACAGTTCATTCTCCATTTCCAAACCTGAAAATGGAATCACCAAAATGATTTGAATGGTTGGTAATTGGTCCTAGGCTGAGTTTCCCCTCTTTAAGTGTTATGGAGATCTCCGTGGTTGCAGTGGTTAAGCCACTTGCCTCCTTCTTTAAATGATGTTGCTTCGATTTAAGACTTGACCGCTCGTGTCATGGGTGTAATATTTTTATTAGACTCCTGAGGAGCGTCGTTGGAGCTACGGTATTTGTGCTTTGTGTCCCGCTTTCGACAGGCCGCCCTGTGGAAAGAGACAGAGCCATACTGGATGAAATTCGGTGCAATGAAGTACATCCTACGTCTTTAAATCCTCCGAAGTCGTATGCATTGGCACTAAGGTCACGTGAGAATGGCTTTCATCCATGAGCATGACATGGCTTGCATCTATGAGCGTGAGGCTGGCTTGGAGAATGTCTTAACAAAGTCCCATCTTTGAGCGTGAGGCTGGCTTGGAGAATGCCTTCCCAAAGTCCCATCTATGAGCATGAGGCTGGCTTGGAGAATGTCTTCCCAAAGTCCCATCTATGAGCGTGAGGCTGGCTTGGAGAATGTCTTCTCAAAGTCCCATCTATGAGCGTGAGGCTGGCCAGGAAAATGTCTTCCCAAAGTCCCATCTATGAGCGTGACGCTGGCTTGGAAAATGTCTTCTCAAAGTCCTATCTATGAGCGTGATGCAGCTTGGAGAATGTCTTTCTAAAGTCCCATCTATGAGAGTGAGACTGGCTTTGAGAATGTCTTCCCAAAGTCCCATCTCTGAGCGCGAGGCGGCTTGGAGAATGTCTTTCCAAATTCCTATCTTTGAGCGTGAGGGTCGCTTGGAAAATGTCTTCCCAAAGTCCCATCTATGAGCGAGAGGCTGGCTTGGAGAATGTCTTCCCAAAGTCCTATCTCTGGGCGTGAAGCGGGCTTGGGGAATGCCTTCCCAAAGTCCCATCTCTGGGTGTGAGGCGGGCTTAGAGAATGTCTTCCCAAAGTCCCATCTCCGCAGTGACTATGTCGCACAGCTCTCCTACTGCTCACCAAGCTCTGAAACCAGAGGGGTGTGACAGACTGGTACTGGACCTTCACATCTGCAGACAGGTGTACTAGGATGTAACCAGGTCTGCACTGACAATATCACATACAGGCTGGTTGTGACCAGGCCGTGATTTGGATGCTTCCTCCGTGGAGTTTTGTCAATGTGAGCACGGGTCAGTGGTTGAAGCCCCAGTTCTATCAGATCTAGATGTTGTAGTGGCATGGTGGTTAGTGTACTTTACAATGTGAGCACGCGTAGGTGGTTGAATCCCTAGTTCTATTAGATCTAGACGTTGTGAGGTCATTATGAGAAAGGGAGATATTGACCTCACATCATCTGCCATAACCTACTCTACATGAGGCTAACTATTTCACAGAATCACAGGTATACTACCACACAGACAGAAACAATGAGCAACTCTTCATTGGCACCTTTCCGTCTTGACAGACGATAGTTTGGTACATTGTGTTTCAAAAGGGCTTAATAACTACGACCCATGGCGGTGGCGAGTGTGGCTGGTAAGGCCAATTCTTGCTGCAAATGTTTGCCCACAGTAGGTACATGTGAAAACATGGTCACTTCCACCATTTTGCACCATCTTACGTCTCTCACGCTCTGTGTGTGCTTTATCTGCAATCATTTTCTCCTTTGTCTTTATTCCATTTCTGATAGTTGCCCTCCATGCAACACGTTCAGCGGCGACGTGCTCCCAGTGTGCATTATCAATGCCTGTATCAATCATGTCCCGCTTACACACATCTTTGTATCGTAGTAGAGGCCGACCCTGAAATCTCCTACCCGTCTGTAATTCACCAAAAAAGATGTCCTTTGGTATTCTAACATCATCCATCCTCCTAACGTGTCCTATCCATCTAAGTCTACGAAGACTGAGCATGGAATACATCGTCACACAACCTGATCTTTCCAATACTTCAGTATTTGTGATTTTGTTTTGCCACTTAATACCAAGTATTCTTCGCAGACACCGCATATGAAAGCTGTTTAAACGTTTCTCTTGGCGTGAGTAAGTTGTCCAGGTTTCACTGCCATAAAGAAGAGTACTAAGGACACATGCTTGGTAGACGAGGATTTTTGTTTTGGCAGTAAGCTTCCTGTTCTCCCAGACTCTTTTTGCTAACATGTTCATTGTTGTTGCTGCCTTGCCAATCCTGATGTTGATTTCCTGATCGAGGGATTATTTGCTATTTACCTCTGATCCTAGATATGTAAAATGGTCTACTATCTCCAGTTCGGCGTCGTCAATAAAGATTGATGGTACCATATGTGCACCTTGTGACATAATCTGTGTCTTCATTTTGTTAACTGTTAAACCAAATTCAGAACAAGCATTGGAGAATGCAGATAGTAGATGTTGTAATTCTTCCTCAGAGTGGGTCGTAATCGCAGCATCATCCGCAAAAAGCAACTCTCTGACTAGTGCACTGCTAATTTTGGTCTTGGCCTTCAATCTCTGAGCATTATAGAGGCCACCATCTGAGC
>CAWUFQ010000120.1:0-13575 GCA_963921405.1 Cepaea hortensis | reverse complement strand
GATCTTATATGACTACTTATATGATTTAAATGAGATGCTCTCCACCATGGGCTGGACTGGGTCAGACAGACAGACAGATAGATAGATAGACAGACAGACAGACAGTCGGGAACGGGAACTTATATGACTACTTATATGAATTAAATGACATGCTCCCCATCAGGGTCTGGGCGAAGACGGGCTGGGTCAGACAGACAGACAGACAGACAGTCAGACAGACAGATAGTCGGTAACGGGAACGAGAACTTATATGACTACTTATATGATTTAAATGAGATGCTCTCCACCATGGGCTGGACTGGGTCAGACAGAGAGACAGATAGATAGATAGACAGACAGACAGACAGTCGGGAACGGGAACTTATATGACTACTTATATGAATTAAATGAGATGCTCCCCACCAGGGTCTGGGCGAAGCCGGGCAGGGTCAGCTAGTATTCTATAAATAACATAAATATGTTCCAAACATGGACGAGATTCTCTATGTTAACTTCTTTCACACACTTATAATCGTCGTTCAAAAGCGGCGAGCTATCCACTTTCATACCTTCACACATATATATTTACATCTGATTCAAAAGCTGGACGAGCTACCCACGTTCACGCCTGTCATGATTATGACTTCTAACTTAATACTGGCTCATGTTTTATGACAGGGAGTGAAGCAAAATCATACACTACGAATGATTGTTTGAAACACACGGTAACATAACTGAAAAATATTGAATCACATTCTTCAGATAATGCAGCGCTCACAAACTAGTGGCATTCTCATTTACAATTCCTATGTACAAATCTACAAGATCATCAATGCATACAATGGCATACTTTCAGTCTCCACAGAGCGTACAAGCTTTCATACATCAAGCAATGAATAATACATTAAATACAAGCTAATTTCTCCCACGTCTGTCCAGTCTCATAGTCGTCGGCAGTCTCCACTCTCAGCCAGGGTTTCGTGTTGGCCCGGCTTTGGGATATGGGGTGATGGGGTGCTTCGTGCGCCACTCTGACCACTGGCCACTGCGCAGTTCTGATAGTTGAGTTCACATTCGTCCTTGTTCGTCACCTTCCAGGCGCGGGTGAGTTAGATTCTGACATAGACAACAACAGCAACCATAGATTGACTACACACATTAACTTTGGAACAAGACGTTCACAATGAATTAACTTTAAGGCTTGGTTAAACAAACACCAACCCTCTGTATTGTGTAAACAGTTTGGGTCCTCGAAAAACCCTGCTGGTTGTACCATGGAGGCATCTTCATGAACAGCAATGATCATATTAAAGGTAACTACACAGGTTTTGCAACCAAAACAGTCCTCCCCAAAAATCCCAAAAAAGGTCCACAACAAACAACTGGTGTGACACACAAAAAAGCAAGTGAAAAACCAATCCATACAAGACATGTATAAAGAAAATCTATCTACTCTATCTCTGAAAATTCCTAGGTGACCATTGATGACTCCTTATTCCCCATTATCCACCAAAAAAGGTCTGGACATAATCCCACACGCTATTATCCATAAAACAGGTGATATATACATTCCCTCGTATCCAAGGAATTTGGAATTGTACACATACAAATGGGTAATCCCACCGAATCAGATATCCAAGGCTAAAATCATGAAGGGATAATCCATCATAATATCCACCAAGAATGTACTGTAATCCACCAAGTCACAGCTGCTAAGTATCTGGGTTAGAGGCATTCCGGCGTGGTGTAACCGGTCCAGGTATAATTCTCCAGCTGTCTGTATTATTATATCCAAGATTAGGCACATAGTTCTTCAGTATCCCATGAATGCTAAGGGATATCACACAGTCTTCCTAGTGTCTTAAAAAAATAGTTGATCTGATATTGGGCCTACAATTTCTAGCCTCTTATTCTGGATAAAGATGAAGGCTATATTTTCCGTGAGCTAAACATACGAATAGTATTGACCTTGAGTATAGTGCTTGATTGCCCATGGCTGGAATATGCTGGATGATGAGATTCCAAAGAAACTGGGAGTTCGCAAAAATAGTCGGCGAATCCATACTGTTAATTGCTAGTGAACCCCAGACTATCCATGAGCCTCTTGTATATGCCAGTTGAACGTGAAAATCCGGAATTGGTTAGTAAATAGAGTATCGCTCTGAATCAAAATGGGCCAGGCAGATCCCATGGCTCTCGAATACAATGTATAGTTGAGCACTGTCCGGGGTTTCCCAGATGTAGGGAATCCACTTCAACATAGGCAAAGTCCAATAGGTACCCAGGCACTGACATACAGGTTCAGTGTTCGGGGCAGTCATCAGTAGCACTTTTAAAACTCTAGCAGGTCCAATTAGGGGTGGGCTGATATCCCAGTATCCCGCCTCTAAATACAAGCAAGTTGACTATAAAGCCGGTTCAATACTCCACCTACATCTCTCTAGCGCCTACATAATGAAGAAAAAACCAGGGTCAATATACATTAGTTATAAAACCCATAATTTGTTAACAATGCATCCTAATAAAAATAAAGGAAACAAAAAGGAAGAAGAAAGGAAGGTGTTTCCATGTTCCTAGCACTTTTCGCCTACTGTAGAGTTCTGCCTCACTCCAAAAGTGAGTGAGGTATCTACTCAATATGCACATCTTTTCAGGACCGACACTGGAGCTTCCTGAGGGGTTATTCACCTCCTAAATACCCAAACATCTTGATAGTACCGCTGTCACAACATGTTCCAAATCTCTGAGACAATAGCCTCATGTAAACCATTCATACATCTCTTCACCATTGTTACAAACAGCATTAGGTACGTACCACTGACAAATGGCAGAAGGCTAGCTACCAGATCAGTCATCTCCTCTTGCATCATCCTCACCATCACCATCATGTATTTGTCCCCACTGGGATGAAATTATGTCTACTCCAGCAGTAACAATCACGAACATAAAAAGTAAAATATTCATAAAAGAGAAAGTATGTGAATCTTTTCCCATGCAACGTAGGAATCATCTAGTGGGCAGTTACCCAACATCTCAAAACCAGCATATAAGAACAGATGATTCTCTTCCCCCTAGACTATTAAAAGTAGGGTGTTTAATGAACGCTGTTCCACATCCCACCAAATGCAACCATCATAAGAAATGCTTTGACTTCTAGAACACTCATGTAGTAAGTCAAGCAGTAAGAATGTTGTTGGTAAATTCCTGGACCTAAATTATTAGCCTAGACACCAACAACAGGGGTACAATGCAGACGGAGAATGCACGTCCTGCTAAGTCCTTTGGTTATTTGGTGCAAGTTTTCTTTCCTCTCACCTGAGATTATAACTAACTAACATTTCCTTTGTTCCCACAGCATCATTAATGAAAAATACTACAAGACAACTACACCTCTGTGTAATTACAACAATGTAAATAAAAGATTAACTCCCAATTGCACTAAAAGCGAGACCATGTCTCTCTGCATAACAGACTATTTAAGTTGTACACAGATAGTAACATTTTTCCAATATAAGAAAAAAGTACAAAAGATGCACTCAAAGAGACAACACTTTGTAACACAGAGACAAGTTTGAAATGATATGCACTTGAGAATAAGATATGTTCCAAAGCATATCAGAAAGACTACCCATAGCAAGATTAGATTGTAAGCCTTAGGAAAGCTGGCAGGACAAAATGGCGATGTGACAGACTGTGCAACTCAAGCCAACTTTTCAATAAAAAGTCATTCTCATCTTTTCTCACAAACAACTGCAATCATGATACTAGTTACATCAAAGCACTCATCCTAATACATAATATAAGATACGTCTTAAAATGCTCACCTAAGGCGCAGAGAATAAAGGGGCGATTAATTATCGCCACTACCAATTAGTGACTCGCTAATTTTGGAGATTACATGGCGAGTGCCGGGATTCGCCTTTGTCTAGCTGGGCACAATGTTTGCCAGGGAACTCAGCCAATCATTAGGCTGGAATTGAAACCAAGTTAGTTTCATTTGAGTCCCTTTCGTTTAAAATGTGGAATCGCCGGACCGTCTCTCTGTATCTGGGTTAAATTTTTGGCAAGTTTCCAGGGAAGCCTGCTGGATGACCAAACACTACCTCACATCCCCCTCGTTCGTGAGACATCTGTCTGTGTCTGCGGCACCAGCCCACGACTATGGCAATGAACATGTTCTGCTCGGAAGCAGCGACATAACAATGATCGTATATGTACCATTGTTGGTGTCCGTAAATGGAGTCTTCCGAGCTGAAGAACGAAGGCGGTTTGCCCGGGCAATCGCCCCGTCGTGTACAGACCAGAGTATTGAATGTTATTCACAGCAAGACACCAACCCCGGGACGTATCGATGAATCGAACACCCGTCCCATGATGATGTGTCAGGTGGCCAGTCTAACTTCTTTGTCACTTCCTACTCCCATCAATCCACAACTTCTTCATTAATCATTGCATACACTGCTCATGGCGCTAAATATGGGCTTTGTTTACTGTTCTAACACTACCACCATGCCTCAAGCTAATCAACTATATCAGATCTTTAGTTGAACGGAAAACACTTCATGGCCTCTTTACTTCACTGAATTAACTTCTCTGTACAACGATAATGGATCTGCTGTGGCTAACACGGTGATTCATCGCAATCTTCATGTTATAGTATTACACACTTCCTTTGGGTAATGGGTTGGTATCTCTTTATGATGAAGTAGAGAACACCATTTTGACACATTTCCGACATTCTGACAGCCTGGAACGCAAAGTCTTATTTATAGACATCAGATGGAGGTTACAATGGCGGAAAGGGGAGAGGAGGGGGAGTTATAGACACGACCTTACCTAGTCCGTGAACTGTTCTCAACCCTGATCTAGTTACATGTTAATATACCGTATCTGTAGATGTGATGTTTCAGCAGTGGTCGTGCGCACACAGCAGGTTTCCAGGCTTTACAACGGGAATGAGAGATCTGGAATAAAGTCAGCGTGACTATACTACATTGGTACAGCGTGACTATACTACTTTAGTACAGCGTGACTATACTACTTTGATACAGCGTGACTATACTACTTTGGTATCCGTTTGTGGTATACAAAAACGTCTCTACTAACATCCGTCTAGTGACGCTTTAAAAATACCAATCCCTAATAATTACTGTTTAAATACCTTAATTTGGGAGAATAAAACAGCTATAGACTGACCGTGGCACAGCCAAATTTGAATGTCATTAGTTAAATTTTGGCTTTAGTTTGGTTCACGTACCTGGCCAGGCCGGGACTAAATTTGAAACAAAGTGTTCTTTGTAGCCATTTTGGTTCAGACAAACAAATGAGACAGACGTGCTTTCCCTGCGGGGAGGGCAGTTTTGCCCTAAAAACCATCATTCTCTGCAACAATGGTACGTTAAATCTACATTATTAATATGTATTGATGTATTTTGATAAGGTACATATACCAATGTGTTTAATTAAGAATTAGTTAGAATGATAAAATCAACAATTCTTGTAAACCAGAGTCTGAATGATTTTTAGTACTGAGCACATGTGTGTGCCACGGTGTAAAAATTTTCCTATACTTTTACAATTTCAAATCCCTATGGTAAAACCTCTTATAGGCATTGTGAACTTATATCTAACTAGCAGTGCTTATAAACTATAAATATTATGTGTACTGTAGAGTATCAAACTCGTGTCAGAAACAAATTCTAAAAACTCTTCTCAATGGGGGAGCAGACTCCTGATTCATACTTCACAGTCGAGAATTCGTTTCTGCCAATTTCATATTCCTATGTTTAAATAACTTCTATGCATTGTGAACTATATCTCACTATCTATGCTTAGAAATCTGCAAATAATCTATGTACTATAGAGTATGCAACTCTAAAGAACATTTTCAAAGAAACTTTCTCCATGTGGAAACAGACTAATGAGCACACATCTTATAAATGTTGGAGAAATTGTGTTCCTAGATTGCTGATCTGTAACTCAAGCTATCGTGCCAAATTTTGGGCACAATCTTTTTGTTAACAGATTAGTAACCACACCATAGGTGTGATAGACATGTAATATTTTCATAAAATATTGCTAGGGAAATGCCATGTTTGATGTTTGATCAAGAACAAAGACAGAAAACGCATGATATAAATGAATGTTCGGATAGGATGTGCCTTCAATTCGCATCACCCCACTATGGTAGGGATTGATGTTAATAAATTGCTTGCAATATTCAGAAGACTGGTCCATGCGGCATACGTTATTCTGATAAATACACTCCGAATAATAGCAGCACTTGGCAAAATATATCACAGCGTTCACTAACCTCATACTGCTGTAAGCAGTGGGAGAAAACAATGTATGTTTTAGTTACGGATTAACCCCTGAGGAAATCCAAAAACATAGGCTCATGCATATTATTATGTTTAATTAGTATGTATGATTCTCAGGTATATTCATATGTGAGAAAATGTACATGTTGGGGTTCTCTGTTAGGAGATTCATCTATTTATATTCTGTCATGATTGTTACTTTGCTGTGGGCATATACATTTTAATGTTACCGCTGGGGACAGGAGGATGTTGATGTAAGAATCCTTGAGTATGTCAGTACACAAGAAGACAATGTTGAATAGCCTTTGCCTAATGCTGAGTATAGTGACGGAAGGAAGACGCGGTATTAGAAACCACAGATATTATGTTTAGGCTATTCTCTTCAAGTAGAGAGAGAGAGGCAATATCAACATGTTGGATGGACAGAATGGCTTTGCTCATCAAATAATTCCCATTAACAATCTCAGAACAAAACATAAAGTGAAAAGATACCTCACTCACTATCAGAGCTAGGAAAGCTCTACAACAAGCAAAGAGGGACAGGGAACTCCCATCTCCTTCCCCTTTTTTGTTGGTAATTGTGTTGTGAAAATGTTAGCACACCACAAAGTATTAATGCCTGTGTTGTATTTTTTTGTCATCCCTTTTCTATTGCGAGTGGTGGATTTGATGGGACTGCGTTGCATCACTGTCAACTGGAAACTGGGTAAAAAGCCAGAAAATGATAAATTACAACCTGTCCTAAAACAAAGTCTGGGCCAACACAACCATGTTTACTGCTGCATGTATTAGCTGCCATAGCCAGCAGCAGACAAATTGGAAGACAACTGACTGCGTGATTGATGAAGTCCTATTTTAGTACGAAAATCCAGGATGGACTTCAGCATCTAAAAATCTACAAAAATGAAGATCAACAGAGTAACTGACAACAGTGTATCGTCTGCTTTACTTCTGAGAAGTACCACATGAAGGCTCGTCACTCAGCAACATCAGTGAAACTATAGGCAAATCCTACCAGTTACTAAAATTAGCAACAGTGAGAAACCTTCAACTGTCGGTTGGATTACCAAGTTCATATCCAACAATGGATAGGTGTTCTAAAGAAAGTCTCACAGCAGCAAAAGTCAAACATATGGTTTCAGACACTCAACACCAAGTTCTAGAATACTAACACCAACTCAAACAAATGGGAAGAGACACTGAACCAACATAAGGCAGTACAACCAAGGTACCAACTTAATCTCAACTGAATAACCCTGAAATAAGCCAGATAAAATCCAGATCTCAGACCTAAACACCATTAGAAGACCATATGAAAGCATCTAGCGGAGTAAATGCCTATACGCCTGCAACAAAAGGAATCATCTGATTGTTTGCATCCCTGTTTATGTGTTGGAAGTAATATTCTTCAGTTCCATGCCTGCAGCAAATAAATCCTGGAAATATTTCCAGATGAACCAAATGAATGACAAGCAGCATTGTATGTCTACACTGAAAGGAAAATACTGAATCAGAACTCTTTGCTTGTCCCATGTCAGCCTAAATGCCATCAATGGTGGAATAGGTTATAGACTGATGACTAGGTGGGTGAAACATCTGTGGGAACATAGTTGGGATTCGGATATTAGAAGCCGAGAAGCTGAAAGGTCAGCATCCTTTTCATCGGATATGGTGATATAGCGAAGACCCTTGGTCCAAGACTCAAGATGCATCTCCTGAAGGTATGACCAACCCAGGCCTCAATTTCCCACTGGCACTGAGCCATTTGCAACAGAAGTTTCGTGAATTCAGCCCCACGGAGGGGATAGGTGGTGAATTTATTTCCTAATATGGATTATAATTATTCAGCAGCCAACTTCAGTGGACATTAGAACATGACTGTGAATACATTTATTTCTGTCCCGGATAATTATGGACATTAACTGCTTCGCACTGGAGAAGAATACCCACCCGCAACGCCTAAAGGAATACTATAATTAATTAGTTTAATTATTAGTACCAACTGCTTTTTATCTGTGTTTTTTCTATGGCATGGATTTATAAGGTCAGTAGTGTTTTGCTTTTTTGGTAATGAGGTATAACCAAAGGGTGGTTATGGTAAAGTTGAGTATTTTGACACCATCTCATTATTTTTAAATATGAGAATTGTAAAGGGTGTCAGAAACAACTGTTGTATATGTTGGGTTCTATGTACTTAGATCATTATTTGCCTTAATTATGTAAGGTGGGTCAAGGATAGTAGACCCAATTTGTGGTTGTTGTGTTGTTTGTAATGACATTGTTTTTATTTCTTGGGACAATGGGGTTAGTATGTTTTGATAATGCAAATCATTCCCTTGCCTGTGTTGAAAATGCATTGAGGTCATTACAATATATATATATATGTTACTCAAATCTTGATTTAATACATGAACTGTTTGTCCAACATTGTTGATGTGTACATCAAGTAAATGTGATGCCTGTTCAACAGTGGTGGTTTATATGTTGTGAACAATCAATATCCTCTAACACTATAGAAAAATTAAAGGATGATGAAGTGGGAAGGGAAACCTACACACAGATGCAATTGTTTTAAGGAATGAAGTGTTTTCTCCTGGGGTTTGTGGTAAATATCCCTGATCATATTGCATTCTAACAGTGACCAGAGAATCATTAAATCCCCTAGACACTTTTAACAAAGTATTCTCTTAGATTAAAATCCACACCCCACACCGTTAGAGAGAAATTTAAGTTTACCAAACTCTACTTGGATAAAGGTAAGCCGTTTACAACGTTTAGACAACCTGAACGACATTGCATCTAACTTCAAGAGATACAGGTTAGTTATGCAGAGGATTCACAATCAACCAACAAACCAACCAGCCAACCAACAAACCATGCAACCAACAGGCAAACCAACCAATCAGACAACCAACCAATCAGACAACCAACCAATCAGACAACCAACCAATCAACCAATCAGTCAAGAAACTAATCCACCGACCATCCAGCCAATCAACCAACCTTTTAACAATCAGTTAACTAACTAGTCAACCAATTAATCAACCAATCAACCTATCAACCAATCAACCCATCAAGCAGCCAACCAGTCAACTAACCAACCAATCAACTAACTAACCAATGAATCAACCAAAGAAGCAATCAACCATTAAACCAGCCAACCAACCATTCAACCAACCATGAGGCTAAGCAACCAATCAATCAAACAATAAATCAACCAACAACGCAACTTCATTATCCTCTAAAGCAAGGCACATTTAACCTCAAATCATGCAAAATCACAACAATTTCCACTGTCTCCTGGGAATACGAACGAACGAACTTTATTTTAAAAGGGTACCAAATTGGGCACGCAGGCCCGTCTTACATTCGGCCCATTAAATCACTCATCTTTCATTCATCAAATGGGCATGTTACATTTATTTAGGAGGAAAAAAAAACGATGTCAAATGGAGTTTGTAAGCATAAACAATGCATATTACGCATGATGCATTCACATGGGGGAAAAAAAACATTGTCAAATGAAAGTTGTAAACATAAACAGTGCATATTGCAATGTTGTGAGACACATCTCCCATCCACCCTCACATTCCCCACCCACCACAACTCCCCCACCCACCAACACATACCTCCACGCACTCACACAGACCCAGGCAAACATACATGCCGCCACCCACCCACTGATCCCCCACGCACACACATTTCTCCACCCACACACACATCCCCCACCCATCCCATAACCGACATGCACACACCCACCCACATATTCTCCAACACCCACCCACACACCCGCAACCACACAGCAAAACATACATCACAAAACCATACACACATACCCGCACCTATCCACACACACATCCCACACCCTTAAAATTTTCCCCACCTTCCCACACACACATCAGCGAACCTATAACCACTCACCCACCCAATATCCGCCATCTCTCAACTACAAATTCCCACATATATACAAATCCCCACCCTCAAACACATCACCCCACTTGCCCACACATATCCCTCACCCATAAACACCCAAAAACACACACCTCCCACCCACACACACCCCACCACCCACATATACCCACCACTCACATCCTCCGCTCACACACATCTTCCCACAAACACACACATCCCCCACCCGCCCATCAACACATGCATCACTCATCTACCCTCCCACCCACACACACACCCAAACCACCCAGCCAAACACACATTCCCCCATCCTCACATCCTTCATCCACCTGCACATTCCACTCCTCCCCCACCTCTCACATATCTCCCCTCCCACACAAAACTAAACCCATGAACACATCCCCCACACACACACACAATCCCCCACATGCATTCCCCATACACATCCCCACCCTCAAATCTCTCACCCACACACACATCTGCCCACCCACCCACACATCCCCCACCTAAAAACATCCTCACCACCCACACATACATCCTCCACCCACTCACATTTACCCCATCCACACTCACACTCCCACCCACTCAGACATATCCCATTCACAGACACCCCCCACACTCATCCTCCACACCCATTACACACCCATCCCCCAACCCAAACAATCTCCTACACACCCATTTACCCACCCAAATACACATTCCTTACCCACACCCCCAACCCACCAACATCACATGTGGCCATATTATTTAGGTTGAGGATCACTGTTGTAATGTTTATGCATTATTTCAAGTAGCCAGAGCTATGAGCAACTTACACTCACTTGTTGTTTCTAGGATTCGTCAATCAAATCCTTTCATTTTCGTTTATGTTGTTGATTTCCGTTTCTAAATTTTACTCAGAATAACCGAAACGTAGGATAACTGTCCTCAGAAATGCATCACCAATCTTAACATATCTAATTTGAAATAAGTCAGTAGAATTATTTATGCGAGAAAACAAAGATGTGTCCCAAAGTAGTTTCTTGCTTGTGTCTGTGGTGTGACAGCGCTATCGAATTTTGTAGGCCTGAATGTAAGGGGGGGGGGGGTGTGTGTGTGGGGGGGGGGGGGTGTGGGGGTGTGGGGGGGGGGGAATAGATGGCCTCTCACTTTCACAAGGCTGAGCCCAGATGGCGAATCCACCTCGACCGTTCTCATGATATTATGATCGCAGTTCTTTATCAACTCCGCAAACACGGCCCACTATTTAACTGTTTGGGTACTTTGAAAACAACAGGTGGAAGAAATTAGACGGAGACTAATCCTAGAAAAACACAGTATTTTACGATATGAAGAATGCTCTTTGAAATCTATCTTGGTCAGTTCATGTGATCCACTGATTCTTACACCAGGAATATCGTGCACATCCTGACGTACGGAAGTGAATCATGGACAATAAGCAGACAAGTGAGGTATTGAGTGGGAGGTGCAGAGATGTGGTTAAGGCGGAATGATGTGAACAGCATGGACAGATAAAAGGCGTAGTGAAGACATCTTGACAGAAGTTGACTCACAAAGAGAACTGGTTGCTCGCATCAGAAGTAGACATTCCGCATACTTCGGGCATGTCATGGGAAGATGAAAGCTGGGTACGTTGTGACAGTGGACAGGTAGAGGGGAGCAGAGCGAACGAATGAACGAACTTTATTTCCAAAGGGTCACAAATTGGACACGCAGGCCCGTCTTGCATTCCCATCTTTCGCACATCAATTATTTATTGTGTATGTTATATTTGATAAGGATGACTCTCATGTCCTTTTCAGGACCCATCCCCCACTGGTCCAAGCCTGACACCCAGCTCGTGCCTGTGGCTCCTAGTAGCTGTCAGCATGCGACAGCGGCCACCCCCAGGCAACAGCTGTGAGAGGCTGGCTAAACCAGGCATGGGTATCCGATTTGGTGTCAAACCAAGCGGTAAACTAGGGTATGCCTACCCAGCATGTGAAGACAGGACTCGGCAGACTGCGCGGAAGAAATCATTCCTGATTCAACGGGCAAGACGGCGTTTACCTGCAAAGCGTTGTGGAACGTAATGAGCACGGCAAGGTACGTAGAGCGCCCAGGTCATCCACTGCACCTGTATTCATCTCCAGTTGTCTTGACTTGTCTTGCCACTGGACTCAGATGGACTCAGGAGAGAGAGTGAGGTCGACGAATTGCGCAACTCTTCCTCACTTTAATCCAAGTCATCGCGCAAGTCATTCTTCATCCATTTCGAGCCAAAATAGGCCTTATCAGCCATCTTAGAACCCACGGCTCCATACCTTCAATCCCACTGGATGAAATGAATGGTCATCATCATTCTTGATGGACAAACAACAGCAACATGTTACATTTACAAAGGACACAACCTTGTTAATTGAATGCCGTGAACATAAACAATGCAATCCATGTGATTAGACAGGCAGGCAGGCAGGCAGTTACACACATCTACATACAGACACACACAGACACTCATACATGTATAAACACATACATAGATGCCTACATTCTACAAAAATAGATATTTACACAAACTCACACATTTATGCACCAACACAATAATTCACAAATACACACTCCAACGCATGCACTCCCATCCATTCACAATCACAAACACTCTAATAAACATTTATCCATACACGCATTATCTCTGTCTTCGGCTCTCTCTCTCTCTCTCTCTCTCTCTCTCTCTCTCTCTCTCTCTCTCTCTCTCTCTCCCCTTCCTCTCTCTCTCTCTCTCTCTCCCCTTCCTCTCTCTCTCTCTCTCTCTTCCTCTCCCTCTCTCTCCCCTTCCTCTCTCTCTCTCTCTTCCTCTCTCTCTCTCTCTCTCTCCTTCCTCTCTCTCGCTCTCTCTCTCTCTCCCCTTCCTCTCTCTCTCTCTCTCTCTCTTCCTCTCTCTCTCTCTCTCCCCTTCCTCTCTCTCTCTCTCTCTCTCTTCCTCTCTCTCTCTCTCTCTCTCTCCCCTTCCTCTCTCTCTCTTCCTCTCTCTCTCTCCCCTTCCCCTCTCTCTCTCTCTCTCTCCCCTTCCTCTCTCTCTCTCTCTCTCTCTCTCTCTCTTCCTCTCTCTCTCTCCCCTTCCTCTCTCTCTCTCTCTCTCTCTTCCTCTCTCTCTCTCTCTCTCTCTCTCTCTATCTCCCCTTCCTCTCTCTCGCTCTCTCTCTCTCTCTCTCTCCCCTTCCTCTCTCTCTCTCTCTCTCTTCCTCTCTCTCTCTCTCTCTCTCTCCCCTTCCTCTCTCTCTCTCTTCCTCTCTCTCTCTCTCTCTCTCCCCTTCCTCTCTCTCTCTCTCTCCCCTTCCTCTCTCTCTCTCTCTTCCTCTCTCTCTCTCTCCCCTTCCTCTCTCTCTCT